>CABFVX010006507.1:0-19638 GCA_902151425.1 Timema shepardi
AGTTGGTGAGCCTTGGTGAGTTAGACAACCTCCATATTATTAGGTTGTAGTGTGTTGCATATCCTTTGTTTGGAACATCGTTACATGTATAGTAGATAGCGCTGGTAAGATCCAGGTTTTGATGTGCTTTTCCACAGTAGGCTGTTCTAGGTCGATGACATCCGCCGATTCTGTTATCGTGTCGCATACATCCACGACGAGCGTGTCGATCAAATCGTTGCAATAGCGGGCGATGAGTGTCGACCAAATGTCCCGTCGGTCGAAGGCAACGTCGATGATGTCTCACACTTCACAAAGACGCGCCCGTCTAGGTGCTAGATCGGCGACCCGTTTATTCCCGCATCTTGTTTCTCGTTGGTGATGACCATACGGTTAACCTAAATGCGTCTCAGAGAGATTTCGTGATTAATCAGACTAATCTTCTGAAGAATGTTGCGTGTTGCTGAAAAACATTGATATGACAGATTTGTAGCGTCCCAGTTCTTGCCACTCTATACGGTTAAACACGTCGCAGTTTCCTCCACATTTTTCTAGCTGGACATAGGGCGTAACGCTGTTCTTGACGCTCACGACGACGATGACCCGTTTGGCGTCGACTCCATCCAGAGGGAACAATGTGTTGAAAATACTAGTGACGGCGAGCGGCTTCACCGGATTTGCTTTGCTGCCACAAACGTCTTGACCTTCCATGCTCTTTAGCGGTTATGGTCGGCACACCCTCGGGACACTCTTTTTTAGGCGCACGCCGCATGTACACGACCTCTTGAAAGGCGACATGCCCCTACAGTCTTGAAAAATGTGTTATAATATCTCACCACCTTAGCGTCGTTGGATACATGATTGGTAGACGAGAATAGGATTTGTAAAGTTTTCATCGGAATGTTCTGGGCGCGATAGAGAAGGTACATGAGACAGTAATGGCCGCAAACGTCTGATGCGATACTTTGAAGTTGTAGCGTGCTATGGGACGTGCGAAAATTGTTTTGCATATAAATGCCAAATGTGACTTTATACGAAGTGGAAAACCATAACTGACAAAGTATTCTCCCACGCCGTTCTTGTCGATAAAGATGGCGACACAATGCGTCCCAGGTTTGGTGTGTGGAACGCTGTTGATGACTAGAGCGGCAGGTCGAGCTATTCTTGCGGGTAGTTGATCAGAAGGAAAAACACCCGACCGTACAGAACGGAACCACGGGATTGTTTTCAGCGCACGTCTTATCGTGGGCGTGTCCATCTTCAATCATCCAATATAGAAGTCCCCAGACGATAGAGGTCAAACAACAATTCCACACAGAACTATGTGCCATGCACATGGTTGGGCCCAATTTGAGTGTTTTCAGTCACGAACAACCTCAGTCGTACAGATCTACGATGGGTGTAGACGTGTATTTGACTAGAAACTTTTTCTATTCCGCCCCCTTGACGTAGACGGTTTCTGCACGCGTTGTGGCACGGCAGAGGAGGGATTCTATCATGCTGTAATCCACATCACCGCTATCCCAGGTGATACCGTGTAGATTGTTGACTATATAGTCGGCTTTCTTTCTGGCATCAGTGGAAAGTTCCTCGATAGCGTATGGGGTTTTTATACCCAATTTTGAAGTAATGTGCCACATACAGATAAAACATTCAGTTCCTTGACTATAAACTCTTTGTTGTCGTCAATGAAGATCTGGAAAACCACAATGACGTCCATAGCTTAGATGAAGGTGTAAGGGGCGGGAAGCCGTTTATATTAACTTCCCTAATAGGTCAGGACGTTTCTGTCCTTGTCAATGGTAATGGTGTTGGTAAACTCCCCGTACACGATAAAGTTGACGGTTTCTGTGAGAGCCCGGGTGAACCGTGCCTGGTCAAATTCCAATGAGATGTCATGTGGGCCAACAGATTAGGTATGAGATCGAAAGCCATGAGATGATATCCTATAGGTAAGGCTTCTCGTGTGATGTCGCTACCCTCGTTCATGAAATGGATACCCGTTACAGAAAACAGTGTCTGGTAGGACATTACATAGTGTTCGTTTGAAAAATCGGGTTAAAACGGTTTCGACGGTAATTGTTCCCCGTCCACGTACAGCGAGAAATGGTTCATGCCGTAGGTTTGAAAGTTCGGGTTCTTGGTGGCGTCTACGTTGAACGCGGAGTTTGATACAAATCCCACGATACACCGTTTTGGTAACTGTTCTGTGATTTCTCTAGCACGCTCGTAGGAATAGTGAGTGTTTTTACTTCCACACGGGTGATGGTATACTTTGCGGGACTGACGTTTAATGCTTTGTCATGTGCCAACAGTATAGAAGGTGCTACTTTGACTCGTCGCACTAGAAGGCCGGCTTCAACAATGTGAACCTTAAAGTGAAGGAGTTCAGGGACCGCCACAAGACTAAACCCATCTCTGGAACAGACCAACCTGATTCTGAGTTCGGTGCCGTTCAAAAGGTATTTCTCTTGGTTTAACACGTCACCTTGAAACAAAAGATCAACCTTCTTACTTTTTGTGGTGAGACTGCGACGAGCCTCAAATCCCTTGTTGCCAGCGTTAGCCTCCTCAAAGTTTCCGGGGGTGTCAGTGAACCAAAGACCGCAAGTCAAATGCGTTCTTTTGGCTTCACTGTTGTAATTAAGCAGCGTCACCATGTACGCTCTAGAGGCATACGTGTTGCTGGGCGGTGAGATTAGTTTTTGGTTTAAAAACCCATCCAACTGTGTGAATAGCGAATGCAACCAATTGTTGACGGGAGCGATCTTATCCACATATGTGAAAGCGCCACCGTCGGGTTTCATGATAGCCACCTTGAGATAGAGCTTAGTCTGGGAAAGATCTATATAGAACTCGCCTTGTCCAGTACCGGTAAATTCTATGGGCAAATCATATTTGAGGGAAGAGAGCCATTGCCAACTTTAAAGACTGGTTTGAGTGGGTGGCATGGAAAAGAGATCTAGTTCACGGGGGCACACTCGCAGGACTGGGGGTGTAGAAACGATGTTCCAGTTGAAAATATCTACAGCTTTTTTCTTGGCTTTTTAACGGCGGGCGACGACAAAAGAGTGACGTTGTTGCTTCTTACGACGCCCTTTATATCCGTAGCTGGTCATCAACGTGTTGATCTTCTGCTCAGCCTTGCGTTTGAAGTTTGTTCCAGCCGACACGTTGCCTTAGGTTCTCTTTGAAAGGACGCCGTTGATTTGCGACGTCAGAGAGCACATTGATACCCGTATAAAGCGCCTGTTTTCCGATGGCTTTAGCGCCGCTTCTCAGCAAAGTTACGAAGTATTTGAAAAGGCCACTGAAAAAACTTCCCATCCCATACCCTCGTTGATAGGGAACAGCGTGGTAGATAGAAGATATTCCTGTTCCAGCCTGGTTGACGTAGTATCTTTGGTAGGGACAGTTCATGTTGAGCAGCGTCGAAAATGAAGTTTCACGCACACTTTTCCAAACTCGAATGGTTCACCCGTGTCTGTTCTTATATTGATTTCCAAGCTTTCAATTTCCCTTATAAGCACCAGCATGTAGTGCAATGGATCGTAGCTAACTGTCTTATGTATCCCGTAGAGATAGTTTACGTTGTTGATACCGACGATACGTAACATTGGTGCCACCATGTCAACCACGGGCTGAGGCTCGACGATATCCGTGTGGATGTACATTTGCAAGGGCAAGCCTAGTAGAATGTTGGCAGCGTGCGGCGTACTTTGATCAGATTAGTCTGAGGATCGAAACTGAGCTGTAGACTTAGTTGGCTTGATAGAGTCAGCAGCTGTATATTTGGTGAAGAAGAGACAACGTCCACTTTTTTGTTGGGGTTTGTGTAATTTAACACAACTCTGGAATCCCCTTTAAAAGCCTATACTTCGTTTAGAGCTTTTATCAATTCATGGATAGTGCTGTAGTTTACAGCAGAGATATCTCCTTGAATATTTGCTCCATGCCGTTAGCGTCCACCCAGTTGTACCATACAATATTTTGACCCTCAGGTACGGTGGTGAAAGAACACGGATGATGAAATTCAGCCAGAGCGACTTCCCACCTGCCTTCGAGCGTAAGACGGTAAGGAAGTTGTGTGGTGAAATTCGTGAGGATATTTTTCGGGAAATATCCCATAGATCTATCGCTCGGCAAAGTCATGTAGAAATGGTCCTTCATGGTAGTGCGCTGACGTAACTGGCAGGAATCCAAGAATTAAACTTGGTGGGGTAACCTTTCCACTGCACTTACACTTTCTTTCTGGCGCCTTTGCCCTTGACACAAAGTATTTTATCAACTTTAAAAGTTCAGGGAGACGTACGCGTTGCAATTTATGTTCGTAAAACATCCCCTAAACTTCTTCGCCGTCAAGATCGTTGAGTCTGTAGATGACAGGTTGTCGCAACACGACACTATTGACTTTGAAACTCTCTTCGCTCCAATTGCTTTCGTAGCCATTTTCAAACAGCATTTTGGATTCGCAAATACGCACCGTGTCACCGACTTTTATTTTTGGCTTCGGGTTTGGACGCCTTTTGCCGTACAGATTATCTCTGACTTGAAGCGCATTGTTTCTTAAACGTCAGCGGGTGCCATATTGATACTGGAATGTTTGGCGCTCTTGTAAGCGTTGACTAGATCTTGGAGGACGTCCACATACCGATAAGTTTTATTTTTGATAAAGTAGTGCCCCAGGCGGCTTTTCATAAATCTGTTGAATCGTTCCACGATCCTTGTCTTCACGTGCGGATTATGAGTGGTGTAGTAATACACGCCTTCTTGCTTAAGAAATTTCTGGACTAGACGTCCCGTGAACTCTGTCCCCTTGTCTGTTTGTATACTTAGAGGTTTACGGCCACTTTGGTCGAAAATGTCCCGAAAGGCGTCTCTCACGACGCTCCCCGTGTAGGATGGAAGCGTCCTCACCCATGCCATTTTGCTAAAAAGGCGATGACGGTGAGCAAATAAGCTGCACCGTCGTTGTATTTTCTGAGACTTTGGATATCGTTGAGATCGGCTTGCCAGAGTTCGTCAATGTTTGACACCACGTACTTGTTGCGTGGAAACCTTTTTACCACAGGTTTGTGTAGGTTATAAGCGTCCTGCACACGAAACCATTCTCGTACTTTTTCGGGATCTTTCTTGGACGCCTTTATGAACAACGCCGCCCCTGTAAATCCCGCAGGATGAAAAGGGTCGTAAAAGATGTCGGCTAGGTGGTCCATTAAGCTCTGAACGGTAGCCACCGGTTTTCATCTACCCTCTTCAGTTTCTTGTTCTCAGGTCTCTGCGAAGGTTTAAGTGGTTGTGGTACGGGCGTCGGAGCTCTAATGGGCGCCAAACATTTCGGATTTACAATAAATTCTTTCGGAACGTATATTTTTTGCAGCGCCGTGAGAAACTCTCGCCACCCTGACGGTTTGCTGTGTCTTCTTGCTCTGACCAAATCGTTGACTAAATCCACAATATTGGATCCACGGAGAGGTGTATCTTGAATACTCACTTCTCCGTTTGAGTGCCAAGAGATTCCACCGCGGGAAATGATGTGTTCTAATAAAAGTTCAGCTTTTTTACGTGCCTGTGCTGGTACCGTATTAAGTACAGGTGGGATGGGAAGTACAGGCACTTCAGGGGTGGTGGTGGTGGTGGTGGTATTTTCAGATGGTGGAGGGTGATGAGTAAAATGTAGATAGCGCTGTAGCACCTGTTGGTATAGTCCATTTAGACTTGTCAAGTTTTGAAACGAGGATTTTTTCCATTTCCTTGTCCAACTCTGAGACCACTAGATTTGTGGACGATTCCACTTGTTGGTGGTGTTGCTCGTAACGGTGAAATGTTTCCGGTGACACCAATATCATCTTTTTCATGTGTTCCATTATTTACTTGTTGAATAAGGAACCGAGGACACCGCTGATTAAAGGGGCTAAAAGAAAGGTTAAGAACGCTCCTCCTTTCTGAACGAATAGTCGTCTCTTCTTCTTCCAGCACTCTCCTCGTTTGACCAGCTTGCGCCACACCTGCTTGTGTGCACATTACTTTGTCGTCTGCGCATCTTTCACCGGTACCCGCCCTTTTAAAGTGTTGAAGGCACACTCGCAAACAGAGTCAACAAGTTTCTTGTGGGCCGTTTTCATCAAGGCGACACGTTGTTAAGGATTCATGCGATACATCCCAAGAAGCAGAGGGGCCTGCTTCAGCACTTTGGGACTCATGGTTATGAAATGATCTGTAAGCGGGAAGTGTCGGTGTTTTTATAGCTTTTGCGTGGTAGGTATACGCAGCACCCGACATTTGTGTAGGTTCTATATCTGAACCATTCTGGTGTACTTTGTTTGAAATCTAGCAATATATAGCCGTGAGGAGTACTAGTGGCATCAGTGTAAGCCTCTTGCAAAACACGGGAGTTTTCAGAACAGACTTAACGCGCAAAATATTGAATCTGAACTTTATCCTTGGGGTTTTTATAAAGCACGATATAATGAGCGTTTAAGGAAATGTCTCTTTGACCTTTGCCCTGGTGGAATATATTTTGTGTAAGGTACATGACGCTAATATTTTGATGGTGACATCCTTTGTTGAAAAGATCTACGACCACATCGTTGGCTTCACGCATCAGGTCATCCAGGATAATCAGCTGTGGAGAGTCATTACAGATGTCATTCATTTCCAGCAAACCCTTACAGAATCTCACGCGGGGACTTTCCCCGTCTTGTTCGCACCCAGGCTGCCATAAAGCATTATACCAGGTGATTTTATCAAATTTAACGTCACACATTGTGTCCAAGTGACGGATAAAGTCTGCTACAAAATGTGACTTTCCACAGCCAGAAGGGCCACTTATGATGGCCGAAAATGGATCTTTAAACTTGTCCATAATATTTGAGACTGAGCTTATAAGCTATATTAGCTTGTATTTATAGGATAGGAAGGAGGTGCGGGTGTAGACGTTAAAACACAAACATAACCGTTTTTACAATATTTATATACAAGCATTAAAAAGTATATACACAGTGAAAAGTAAGCTGTGAATATTTACAATATATATATATATTTATATATATTTATTAGCACAAACATAATTTTTTTAACAATATTTATTAACACAGTGAAAAGTATACTCTGCATATTTATAATATGTATTTATTAACACAAACATAGCAAGTTATTTACAATATTTATTTACACACAGTGAAAAGTATACTATGAATATTTACAATATAGGGGGAATAGTTGCCTCGGTACTAAATATGATATTAACATAGAGACGGTTTTCAATTTAAAAGAAAATAAATATATATATAAACAGTGTATTATATATTTGAATAGATTTTTAAAATATATATATATTTATATAAGCACTTTATTATATTTGACTAAATTTAATATGTATATATATATATATATATATATATATATACAAACAGTTTATTATAATTGACTAGAATTAAAATATATACAAACAACTAATTGACTAGAAAAAATCAGGTAGGAGGAGGATTATACTGGCAAATAAAAAAAATAAAAAAAATTAGCCCGGGTGCAAAAAATCAATTTAAGAAAAATATGCTTGATTTCATGTAGAAAAAGATATAAAAAAAATCTCAAATCTTTGAAAAATGGTATGTCAGTGGAACTGACTAGAGTGAAAGAATAAAGATGATTATTCATCCCGTTTAAATGATCACCGTTTATTCGTGGCAAGTGCGTTTACAAGGACTCTGATACACAAACGGCAACGTATTTAAATAATCGGTTATCCGACGTTTGGTGTAATCGGGCCGGTATACCTTAGTCTGCGAAACGGTGCATACATTCGCAAGAACTTTTCTTACAATTTTGTGCGGTATCTGTATGTATCTTTCCGCAGCCTGTTCAGTGACCATCGGTTTAAAACATCAAAATTAACATCGTTCCGGTTGCCATAGTTTATGGTGATCCCACGAACTTTGCACACCGTTTTTGTTTTGGCAGGATCGCCACCAACACAAAGTCGGTACGCGTAATTCTTAGGACCACCAGATACAAAGGCGCTAATGTAGCTTTCCGGACCGTAATCCTGAAGTTCACCAGTGAGGTCACCTAAAAAGTCTCCGGCCGGTGGACTCCAATCGCCGGGGCGGTCTGTGATTAGAACGCTATATGTATCACGATAAAAAAAAACGCTGTTCCCAATTGTTCATGGATGCTGTATAAGTGCAAACTAGCCATAGCAGTCGTGTAGCATGCCACCGCCACACTCGTGTTAGGGTTAGGACGCAATGCGTCACACGCATCCTTGTAATTGAGGAACATAACCTCATAATTAACATCAATTACGCTGTCCACGGTGATGTACGGATCCGTCAGGTACTTGTGGATGCCCTGATAGTCGTTAACGACGGCTACGTGTGATAAATCGGGTCTTTGCCCAAACTTTCACCATAGTGAATTTAAAAAGAGTTTATACAGAGTGCGGGACCAGGGTTTTTACAAACAGAGTCGAAATCGAGATTTACCCTTTCCCTTTCCTCATAATCATGAATATAAACTAACTTTTCCTCTTGTGAGGTACACCACTCTGGCCATCCGCTGGCTTCTTGTTTAATTTTCAAAAAAGTATCAATGTACCCGTGAAACAATCAGCCACAACGTGTCTGACGGTCGTAAACAGATACATTGTACTCCCACACTTCATATTCTGCTTCAACGGTGTAGCCTTTCTCAACGGCTTTCCGGATCTCGTCAATCACACAGACGCCTGTCAACCAGCGATCTTTATTGTCGTTGTGCTGACACGCGCCTTGGTTTTTCTCTTCCCCGCATTTCCTGCACAAGATGAACATTAGCTTGTCGTGCATCCGTGTAGGCAATATGGGCATGAAAAAACCCGGCGGAGGCGTCACTTTAGCTTTGGCTATGTCTTCTACTTGATCTATAGACGGACAATTTGGTTCCAAGTGAATTTTGGGGTGGCCGACGGGGTATTTTTTGTACTTTCAAATGTATGGATACAATGAACACACATCCAAGTACTTGATATTCTCTCCACAAGAAAGGTCTGCTTCGTGTGAGAGCTTGATAAAATTTGTACGCCAACCAAAGAATGCATCCCTGGGGCTGAGAGGCTCCTTGGTATACACTTCATGCCGGAGTAGAAATTGTTTCAAGTCCTTGTCTGTGCGTTTCATCGCATTAAACATACACTCCCACATCTCTACGACCGTGTAGCCAGCATTCTTAAACTTTTCCAAACAAGCCATGGTCGCTTCATAGCACGTCTCCATGGTATCGCGGGGGCTATTTTTGATAGGGGTGGTCCTGTCAGATTAACAGAGAGGGCACCCGTGCCAATAACAGCCCCAGAACTGAAAGACAGTGGTGGTATCTCCAGCTTTAAAAACGCCGTCTATAAGTCGCCCTAACACATATTCTTCACGGCCGTTACCCGCATGAAGAATAGAGACACCGGGTTGATGGGGCCCCCCAGCAGAGCCATTGCACAGTGACGTGCGACTGTTGGTCTGCACACCGATAGCCACCATTAGGGATAATATCTATAGTATCCTCCTCAAGATGACTTCAGCGGTAAACCAACATTACCACTCCAGCTATCGTACACGCCTCTCTGAAAGGGTCTACCTTTGCTTTCTCCATGATCATGTCTCTAAACTTCAGGAAGGCCTTTCGTAGGATCTCTACATCTTTCCCACAAAAAAGAACAAGGGCATTTAACTCTGAGTGATAAAAGATTTCCCGACTTCCTGCTTGTTCACGCCAAAATGTCCTGCTGCATTATCAGTCAACCACACTTGAATATACAGATTTATGATTATATTATTTGATATCAAAATTTCGAATCAAATAGTCGGCCAGTAATTATTCGAAACTATTCGAAATTTCAAGTCTTCGGACATCCCTAATTAATATTATTTTATATATACAATTTTAAAAATATGCAACAATAATACGGACGGTCAGCCCTTTATGGGCCGCCAAAAGTGTGCGTGAAGGCCTCGTGCGGCCCACTGGTTGCTGACCCCTGACCTAGAGGAAGATGTTAGTAATGTCGAGTGTTTACTCTTGAAATAACATTAATGGATAAGTGATTGATTGTAGAGTGCTATGTGTGCTAATTTAATCTCTGTTAGTTTCGTAATTCCTACCACGACTTGAGTATAATGAAAGCTATTATAAGGATGGCGACAGTTGGAGAAAATAATTTATGAAAAAAAATTCTCAAAACACCCGTTCGGATTACTGGCTCGAAACGTCTCGTCAACAGCAAACAAAGTTAAATGATCTTAACGTCTATACCGAGTGACCATCGAAAAGTGCTACGATAATTATACAATCTATATTAAATAAAAAATAAATAGAACATCGAATTAAAAAATAATGTTAGTTTTAATATTACAATTGAACTAAATCCATACAAATTTAGGTATAGCGCAAAATATTATATTTATATCATTTAGAGTTACGTACTTGATGGATTATATCTATAAAATAATATTTTAGCTAGAGTATATGACGTGTATTAGTTAGAGTTAAAATTAATCTATCATCTGGTTTAGAATACTCCAACAATATAATTATTCTTTCAATCGACCTAATAGTTTCCCCAGAAATGACTGAAATAAACCATAACTTCATTGGTGTATTTCGTTGACTAGCGTGTACTACGATTTTTCGATTAAAAACATATTGTCAATACGAGCCTGACCGAAATATTTATTTTCTTCTTCCTGGATTGATAAGTTCCAGGTGGTTTAAGGAACTGTCTCGAGCTGCCAGGAATACATGATCGGCCACAAACTTGTCGAGGTTTGGAAACAACAAGGTGAGACATTTGCTTGCATTATGTGTACTTAGTTGTATGCGATTTAGTTCAATATATTTGATAAAACACGTATATTAATATTAACAGACAAGCTGAAAATAATCGCAATTACGTCACGGTCCGTATTGAAGGGATCACAGATCAACTAATTTAAATTAGACGAAGAATGATAAATGTACAGGAATCGAGGCTGGGACTTTTAACTTAGTACGCTAATGCTATACCACTTAGTTAACTGGGTTCATCTCGTGTTCAGAGTCATTTTTCACTCATAGTTTAAGACTGAGTCTTGAGTCTGAGTTTTTGATGTGCGTGGATATTCATTAGAAATTCACGTTAAAATTAAAATCTTGAATTGCATATTTAGCTGCATAACAGTCCTCCCAAGTATCAGATGACTCAAGTATGATCGCTTGCATAGTATTGGTCGCTCATGTGTAGCTGTCGGTTCCACACGTCCATCACAGACTCAACCTTCAACTACCAGCCGAAACATGGGATGAATCCTAGA
The DNA here is from genome assembly GCA_902151425.1 of Timema shepardi. NCBI lineage: Eukaryota > Metazoa > Arthropoda > Insecta > Phasmatodea > Timematidae > Timema > Timema shepardi. The sequence continues at coordinate 11,301 of CABFVX010006507.1, forward strand.
TAGCTCAGTAGTAGAGCATCGGTACTCTAAGCCAAAAGTCTCGAGCTCAACTCCCGTGTTCAGATGTCTTTTTTAACTAATTTAAATTATATATAATATAGTAACATTGTTAGTAGATCTTATTGAAAGTCCCTATTATTATTCACATAATATCTGGCCTGCTGTTTGCAACTGGTGGGCAGACTTTCTATCGCGCTCCTGGTACTCAGCTACCTCAGAAGGTGACTCCACCCCAGCCAGGAGATACACCAAGCCTATGTGTCGGCCCACACCCTCTTATTCAAGAACCGCGAGACCTATGTGAATGATTTTTTAATAATTTTATTTAAATGTGTATTCTTATTTCTATTTATTGATGTACCTTCCGCAATATTTTCGTCCCTACATAACTCACACAACAAACAAAGTAATTATTACCAAACTGGTTATTGTTCACTCCCTCAACTCAATGTGTTTTACTATTAACCTCAATAATAATAATTTGAAAATTAAATTAAATTACTGTGTCGTACATTATCTCTAAAATATTAATTACAGCAATGAATTATATTTATAAAACACTGATCTGGTACTCATGAAGTTTATTGAAATACTAATAACAACTTGTTACTACGGTAAAATATCGTCTATCGTTGTATATAGTTAATAACGATGCGTCGCACTGGACGATTAATTTGGATGGACGATACATCGTGTTCTATTTTAATAAATCAATGTTACCTCTTTTCGGTGGTTGTATGGTCTAAGGCGCTAGTTTCGTGTTGGACTAGTTTGTTTAAGACAATCGGGTGCACTGACGATCTATATTAAATGGTTTTTCACTGTTCCTTCACACAAATGAGAATGCACTTCTTCTAAATTAAAACCCACCTAGTGCTTAGCAGTTTATTTTTACTAACACATAATATCTGGCCTGCTGTTTGCAACTGGTGGGCAGACTTTCTATCGCGCTCCTGGTACTCAGCTACCTCAGAAGGTGACTCCCCCCCAGCCAGGAGATACACCAAGCCTATGTGTCAGCCCACACCCTCTTATTCAAGAACCGCGAGACCTATGTGAATGATTTTTAACAATGTTATTTAAATGTGTATTCTTATTTCGATTGATTGATGTACCTTCCGCAATATTTTCGTCCCTACATAACTCACACAACAAACAAAGTATTTTATTACCAAACTGGTTATTGTTCACTCACTCAACTTAACATGTTTTACTATTAACCTCAATAATAATTTGAAAATTAAATTAAATTACTGTGCCGTACATTATATCTGAAATATTAATTACAGCAATGAATTATATTTATAAAACACTGATCTGGTACTAATGAAGTTCATTTAAATACTAATAACAACTTGTTACTACGGTAAAATATCGTCTATCGTTGTATATAATTAATGACGATGCGTCGCACTGGACGATTAATTTGGATGGACGATACATCGTGTTCTATTTTAATAAATCAATGTTACCTCGCTTCGGTGGTTGTATGGTTTAAAGCGCTAGTCTCGTGTTGGACTAGTTTGTTTAAGACAATCGGGTGCACTGACGATGATCTATATTAAATGGTTTTTCACTGTTCCCTCACACAAATGAGAATGCACTTCTTCTAAATTAAAACTCACCTAGTGCTTAGCAGTTTTTACTGGTACATTGCCGTATAACCCGAACGGTTAGTAAGACGCGGTCATACATATAAATCAATATTAACCCGAATCGCATATAACCTGGTTAAACGTTTTACTGTTATGTAAGATTGTTGGTGATCGGGATTTGGGTTCCGATCGGATAAGGTGTGTTTCTTCCACGTAAATAGTTTTACAATCAAACTCCAAGCAAATGCGAGAACATTCACTCTAAATCCCTGCCTTCTTCATTATTATTTCACTAGCGAACCTAATCTATGCGTGTAAGCTGAAAGGATAACTAGAAGTAATGGGAAAAGAAGTTGAGACAATTGGCCAGTTTTCTACAACAAATTAAAATATAGCAGAGCTTCGATAATATGAATTTCAATAATCGGGAACCGTCTGAACGACCAACTCTCTCAGCAGTTCTCTTTCACGGCCACTTTCTACCCTGCATCACCAACAACATAGCTAAACTAAGAATCCATCTGATTTTAATAAATACCACAAAGACTGGCGGGACTTAAACCCGATTACTTTGATTTAGCTAGATAAAGATTTACAGGGTAACTTAAAATAAAGTGTTATCAATTACATAGTTGGCTATTAAGCTAGTACTAATAATGGCCGATAGACAACATATAAATTTATCACTAGTCATATGAAACAAACACACTAACAGTTGTAATCCTTGTAGTTGTAATGATGACCACGTATTAGAAATTGATACTTCCAAGAAAGTGCTGTTTCAGTTAGTCTTACTCAACTTCAGTATAAAGTATAAATGCAATAAATAGATACATATGTGTGAGACTCCCACAGAAAATACATGTTTTTATCATAGAATACATTAACTAGATGGTAGAGAATCTTGAGTGAGTTTAACCCTTAGTATATTTTTATTCTTTTAGCCTCGTATGTGGGGTTCCCGTAAAGTTGTAGATAATATATTAGACTATCGTGTGTATTATAAGCATTTGTACTCCTTATAAATATAAGTTTCACTAATCAATCTTCCGTTTTTTTAAAATCAAGCCATGTTTATTATTTGTTGCCAGGAAAAATGATGTATTTCAATATATTATAATAGAGGTTTCCCAGATTTATGTATTATTGTTGAACAGCTACCAATTTCCGTACGGATCAAACATGGTTTTTCACTGTTCCTTCACACAAATGAGAATGCACTTCTTCTAAATTAAAACCCACCTAGTGCTTAGCAGTTTATTTTTACTAGTACCTTGTCGTATAACCCGAATGGTTAGTAAGACGCGGTCATACATATAAATCATTATTAACCCGAATCGCATATAACCTGGTTAAACGTTTTACTGTTATGTAAGATTGTTGGTGATCTGGATTTGGGTTCCGATCGGATAAGGTGTGATTCTTCCACGTAAATAGTTTTACAATCAAACTCCAAGCAAATGCGAGAACATTCACTCTAAATTTCTGCCTTCTTCATTATTATTTCACTAGCGAACCTAATCTATGCGTTTAAGCTGAAAGGATAACAAGAAGTAATGGGAAAAGAAGTTGAGACAATTGGCCAGTTTTCTACAACAAATTAAAATACAGCAGAGCTTCGATAATTTGAATTTCAATAATAAGGAATATCAATAGTCCATATAACCAAGATTTGTTTAATAAAAATAAACACAGTGGTTCCACATCAGAAACATGGCGTTCAAAAACTCAAGTCAACCCTTGATGATAAATAATTTGAGACTTTATTCGTTTTGAGACTTTTGCCTTTTTATATTCCTCCAGGATTTGTGATATTTAGGGGAAAAAAATATTTAATTTCTTTCTTTAAATTGAGCGAAAATGTTTATACCGTAACAACGAGATTTCGTAAGTATCTCGTCTGTGCTTATTTGGTGTAGAAAATGTTTATTTTTTTACCAGGACAGGGTCGATCCCCTACTAATCTGAATTATCGACGCTCGGTTGTATTTAAATTTTGGTTGAGGATTACAACGAAGCTTATTCTTACCATCGTAATCTAATAATAAGTGTCAAACCTAAGCCAATACACTATAAACTCAACTAAATCCGTAAAACCACTTCCTTCACAGGGAAATAAATCCGTCGGTTTCATGTTGATTGTGGTATGTATAAGAACCATGAAGGTGTATGAATATACCATCCCGGCAAAATTGGTAAATTCTTTCGCGCAAACTAATAAATTCTCGTTTGTTGATGTAATCAGTCGGTTCAGAAAGTGAACTTTAATTACGTCAAATAAATAAAACCATTTATTTCCAGAGATATGTCAACAATATTGTAATACAATCCAAAATTAAATATATTAAGACAGTTTTTATTGGATGATACTAACAATTATTGTAACATGAATTTGTTAGTATTACAAGTATACATCTAATTTTTTTACCAGTGTTTTTTTGGACAAGTTTCACGACAAAGCATCTCTAATATATTACCATAGCTGATTACTTGAAATCAATCCTCTGACTTACTTCTAGCCACTTTACACTTTTTTTAAATGTTGTAAGATAAGAGCTAAATAAGAAAAATAATAAAACCCTATATTTTAAAAATTTGCATAAGTGCCATTTTTATATATATATATATAATTATTTTTTTTCGTGAACTACCCGATTCATTGGTCGAATCATCAAAGGCGTCATTCTTTTGTTATACTGGCCTGACGAAGTCGAGGAGATAAGGGTTTAAATTCGAATCGGTTCTACTGAGGGTGGCTTTTCCTAATTGGTTTTCCACTTTTATTCAACCCAAATATGGGTATAATACTTCTAAAATGCTTGCTTCCATTAGATAAATTATAGCCCAGTAACTTTATTGGTGTCCTTACGGACCAATTCCAAGCCAGCTGAATTTTGGTATGGGTTTTCATATAGAAGTTATAAATAATGTATCAAAATTGGCCGTCAATTTATTGTACAGAATAATTTTACAACACATAATAAGTCTCTGCTGGTCCTAAGATTAAAAGGTCTCCATTCAAATATGTGGATTGTAAAAACGCCCACAAAATAGTTTAGATACGTCTTTTTCGTATATGCAATTATTCCCAGGTATTACAACTTATAAAATCCATGTACCTATACTATTACTTTACTACTGGTACTCTTTTCCACACCACTTTCGAGGTAGAGAATAAGTCGCTTTATTTTCCTCTGCAGGTTTTATTCACTATTTCATCACATTATATGTTTACTTCTGGTTTTGTTGCTTTTCTTATTCGTCCTGTACATCTGTTTAAACTTGTTCCTGAAGTTGAGAATACAAATCTTCTGGTAAGAAATTCATGGAATTTCATCTACTTGATTAAATTACTCTACACTGATTTCATTTCCAGTCTATCTAAAGAGTCTTCATAAAGTGTAACATTAATGCAGGATTAACCATGACAGTTACCATAAATGGCTGAATAGTTTAAACCTATTTTCCTACAGCCACACTATGGTCCACACAAATTGAACTTTTGCAGAAAATCAATATTCAAAAGGTAATATGGAGCAGGATATTGTGATGTACATTTTGACTTCAAAAAATTATTTTGATTAGCCACCCCCAAACTTTAGGATTCAACTCATTGGCTAACAATGTTTGCACTTGATAATAAACCTGATACAGGTGTTGCTGAACTACACAACTGCCGGTGAAAGTAAAGCTAGCTTTACAGGTTTGTTAATCCTTGTAAATTTAGCAAAGAAAAAGTGTCAATGTGTATCAATGGACACTTTTTAAACTTGAGGACCATATAATGCTAAGAGGAAGCATAGTACATTAGAAAATATTAATTCCTTAGAACAATCTTCTAGCTTAAAAACATCCTCCAAAACTTGTAAATCCTCACGCTTTTCTAATATATTACAATATTTTGCTTTACCCTGGTTAAAAACGGCATATACTGTTTTCCATCCAGTGATTCACTGTAAGAATAAGATATGATCTTTACTCCTTTAACATTAGCGAAACATCTTGAAGAATATAATTTAATTTCGAAACTACCTTTACCTGGTTTCAGAATGAAAACTTCTTTCTCTGCATGCGTATGAGCTATATGAAGCAATAAAAGACAACTTATTTTCCAACAAAAACAACAATGACGGTTATATTTTACACTACTGTTTAATTATAAAAACGTCAGCATAGCCTTGAGTTTGTTTAGTAATGAAATTACTAACTTCCAACTTTTCTGATAATACCGAGATTAATCAGATTTATTTGTGTGTGTTAGAAAGGATTTTTTTGGATTCGCCGTGACATTCATAGTTTCATCGAAGAGAGTCTCGGTTGATACACGAAGTTTGGAGGATCGATGTAGTTTTTCCATAACTTTTATATTCATGCTGTTTAAATTATATTCATCAAAACAACAATTGAACCAAAATGTAACTGCACATAATTAATATATATCTCAACTATATGATCTAAGGTATCATCTTGATGTCATATAATACGACGAAAAAGGAATCCTCCATCAATGAAGTACTTAATATTTGAACTTTTAGGCTCAACACGCTTGATTCATAGCTATCAAACAAAGATGACATTTTTATTTTGCGCATTCTCATTTCATCAAAGAGCGCCAAAAGATATGGAGCAAATGATACATTGTAAATAATATTCACCATATTTATGTATCAACTTCTATCATTTTTTCAATTGCCATTTTTTTTATTCTTCATTAGCATTTCGTACACTGATAATAACAATCTATTTCAATTAAGAAAAAACTTTTATATAGAGTGAAAATATGTCTACACTATAAACCTCTATCATTAGTTCTATCATTAGAAAACAATTTTTAAAAACAAGCTAATTGGAATATTTAAATTATAATAATATCTTCATGTCTTTTAAAGATTTTATAAAGAGTTCTAGAAAGATTACTGTGATTGTCCAAGTAGTTTATGAGAAACAGTGAGTTATGTTTTAATAATGTCTAGTATTCGATCAAGGTAAACATGATGCTTCCCGGATTAACACAGAAATAACTTAAAATATGGCCATCTTGCTCACACGTGCCGTCAATTCAAATATCGTCTGCACTTGGCACGGTGCCTATATCCAAATAAAATTACATAAAACTTTTGCATTACCAATTACCAAATCACTCATAGCTCGTGGTTTTATCGAGAGTAAAAGGTGGAGATATGGGCTAATGATTTGTTTAAAAATTGAAATTTAAACTTTTTACACTATCGGGCTAAGATATTGGGTCTGTGTGTAGCTAAACATGTTTAATTTAAACCACGAACCTTAAATTATTATTTAAAATAATTATTTTTTTCTATTAATACACACTTTTAATAAAAACTGTAAAACTATTTTTTTTATTTGAGAATTAGAAATAAATATATGATGCACATAAAATTCAATATGAGATGTAAGAAAATGTGTGTTAAAGAAAAATCTTAAGTCATTTAAGAGAAATGTATTCAATAAACATAGTTTATTGCAAGACTATGTTTTACAAGTTTTTAAAAATACATCCAAATACAATTTTAAGATAAAGAGCTCTACAAAAATTTGACAGTTTTTAAACAAAATGCTAGAGAAATAAACACTCAAATATTTTACTGTTTTGTTAATACGTATTTATTTAGCTAATTGTCTTCTCTGCTTCAACTTCCCATTTCATAAAGTCTGCATTAGTGAAATGTTTGTGTTCAATGGAAATATATCTATAACCTTAAAACCATTGACTCCAATTCCCCCAGTTTGCTGTAGACCTAAGATTTTCGTAATAGGTCCATTACGTCATAAGAAATGATTGCTTTACTGTTGTGATGAAGCTACATCCTCACGTCCTCACTGCGAAAAGCCATTGGAGGGCCTATGAATGTCTTTACATGAAGGTAATGGTTGTAGTATGTCAATCAGTTAGATTGGACATCTATATTTAAAGAATTCTATAATTCATTAATTAATGCAAGAAATAAACTATATTCGCATATTTTTAATAGAGTCTACTCTGAAGGCACAGTCTAATAAATCTACGTTTCTCCCTACCTTCAAACATTCAAACATGTGGTTGGTGAAAAATACTGACTTTTGTTAAATATGGGAGAAGATATCAAAGAAGAGAATTAATATTAACATAGTTATGAATAAAATTACTTTAACGCATTGTTTTTCTCATTGGATAAAGTCAAAAAGATTTACTTACTCCGGCCATGTGGTCAACATAAAAAAATAATAAACTACCGGTACATCTATATCACCAAATATTATTAAATTAATAATGGATCCTGAATAACATAATTAAAACAGATATATTTCCATATAATATGCCTTGCCGAGTACTCACATCTTCAGGATGTCTGCTGATTCCTTTCTCTCACATATGAAGCTCAATAAAGCTATTCCATGATGGCCGTTCCGGCATGCTAATAATATTATACAACTGTCAAGCATGGAGTTATGGGGCTAAGACTCACACAAAAAGACTTCAAACAACACAAAACAAAATACTTAGAACAATCACGGGGGCACCCTGGCGCACTAGAACCACGGACTTACACGCGACAACAAACTGTAGGCAACTCCAGGAAATATACAAAGACTGTAACAGGAGATTATACGAGCAGACAGACACACACACAAACGAGATAGTTAGGGCCCTAGGACGCTACGACCCTGCAGAAGATAGGTACTACAAACGACCCAGGATGGCGTAGTTGAGCTTTAATACTAACAAATTAAGTGTCTATTTT
>CABFVX010006507.1:23736-39316 GCA_902151425.1 Timema shepardi
TACGCGCCAGCGACAGCGCTGTGAAGTTAACGGCCGGTCGAGTAGCGCAAGATTTGAAATCTCGTCTAGTACATGTGTGTTCCGGAACAGTGCACTCCCCTTTCCCCTCTTTCCTGCCTTGCTTCCCACGCTGTGAGAACACGTGACTCTACCTTGGTGTATATAATGGCAGGACTCTATAGCCATGACACACATTTCTTCGCATTCTCTAGGTGAGACACTTAGTGTCGATTTAGTTTACTTGTATCGAAACTCTGTTTGGTTATCGACGAATTCTAAATTACGTATTGGACGATATTTACTTATGATTTAGATAATTTATTATATTTTAGAACTGCGATTTTGTAGAGGTCATGAAGGCGCAGTTTGGACTTAAGAGATATTACTATTCTTGCAAACGTATCTCATCCGCTTCACGGATCGTTTAGGGCCTGTTAACACCGCCACGTTTGGTGTGCGGGATGTTTAGTTATATTGTACCTTTTGGGTATTTGGGTGAAATCCTGTGGGACGGTCTTGTTACTGTCATTATTGGGGGATTGCATTTCCATAGATCTGAACTTTGTTGGTTATACCTGGGGTCGCGAACCCGGGCTCATAGCGTGTTAGTATAGTTTATAGCTAGATTATTCTATTTTAAATGATCCAATTGTGTAACCAACATTATATTTTATCATCCATAGTTCCAGCCTTAAGTGAAGTAACATATCCTATTTTTATATGAAGAGTAATACAACACTACATTTGGCCTAGTGGTCCTATGGTGTCAACTATATTACTGATGAGTGATTGAAGGTCATATTAAAGTTATGTGTAGAAAGGGTGGTTTTTATTCATTTGTTTCGCCCTCCCCTTTACACATTGTAATTAAATTTCTACTAGATTATAACCTCCTCGTTCTGCTTTCTTTATTAAAAATAAGTTTATAATATACTTGTAATATAATATTATTATACCTATCAGGGAAAGTACCGAAAAAACTAGCTTTCACATTTGGTTCATCCTCAATTTTTTTATTTTTTTTTGTTGAGTGGCAAATTTCATGATTATTAAAATATTTTTTTTACTTCTTCATGAAATTGACAACATACTACATGTTAACTTTGTTGAGAATAAATTTTTTGTATTGTATTTCCTTCCTCCCTCCAGTTCAACAAAATGACCTTAATTCATAGGCAAATTAGAACAATTTTCAATTTTACATATGCTGCCCCCTCTATATGCAATACAATGTTTTTCTACCTTAGCACTCTTTATACAACTTTCATTTTTTCATTTCCTTCCCCCTCCGTGTGCTTTACAATATCCTGATACCTGAACCTTTTTAATACAGTTTTAAGTTTTTCACTTACGTAGCTCCTAAATGTCCAAAATAAATTTCCTTTTTACCAGCAAGTTTTAGATAATTTTCATTGATACACTTTTTAGGTTCTCCATGTTCAATAAAATTTTTACGTTCTCCATATTTAGTAAAATTACTTCCATTCACAACTAGATATAGTAAAATTTTCAATTTTAGATTTCCTTCCTACTCCAAGTACAATACAATGTCCTTCTACCTGAGCATTCTTAAACCAATTTTAAATTTTCATCCTCCTCCATTTGTAATACAATGACCTCCTGCCCTAGCACTCTTAGTACAATTTTCAGTTTTACATTTCCTTCCTCCACCCTGTGCTCTACAATGTCAACCTACCTGAGCATTCTTAGTACAATTTTTAGTTATACATTTCCTTCCTCCTCCATGTACAATACAATGTTCTCCTACCTCAGCAGTCTTGGTACAATTTTCAGTTTTACAATTCCGTCGTCCACCATGTGCTATACAATGTCCTCTTACATGAATACTTTTAGTACAATTTTCAGTTTTACAATACCTTCTTCCACCATGTGCAGAGCAATGTCCTCTTACCTCAGCATTCTTGGTACAATTTTCAGTTTTACATTTCCTTCCTCCACCATGTGCTTTACAATGTCCTCCTACCTGAGCAATCTTAGTACAATTTTCAGTTTTACATTTCCTTCCTCCACCATGTGCTTTACAATGTCCTCCTACCTGAGCAATCTTAGTACAATTTTCAATTATACAATTTCTTTTTCCTCCATGTGCTCTACAATGTCCTCTTACCTGAGCACTCTTAGTATAATTTTCAATTATACATTTTTTTCCTCCTCCATGTGCTCTACAATGTCCTCCTACCTGAACATTCTTAGTACAATTATCAGTTTTACATTTCCTTCCACCACCATGTGAAATACAATGTCCTTTCAATTGAGCCTTCTTAGTACAATCTTCAGTATTACATTTTCTTCCCCCTCCATGTACAAAACAGATTCCTCCCTTCAATGCATACTTACTACAATTTTTAGTTTTACATTTCTTTCCCTTTCCATGTCAAAAATAAATTTTTGTGTTTAGAGTATACTTAATAAAAATTTTATTTTTAGGTATCCTTCCTTCTCATAGTACCATACAATGTACTCTTTCCTTAGTATACTTGTCCAATTTACATTTGGTGTCGGTTGCTTTAGTTGATACACATAATCCTCCTAGTTTAGGATTCTTACTTGATATATTGATTTCTACATTATCTTTAACTTTCTTACTTGTTAAGTGATTATCTGGGAAAGCTTGTATTTTATATACATTATCACTAAACGCACCTGTATGTTCAACATATTTTGTTTGATCGGAATTTAAAAAACTAGTTTTATATTTTGATGTAATATTTTTGTGGAATTTAGAACTTAATCTTTTTAATTAAAGGTTCCTGCACTCTGCTTTCTTGTGTAGAGAATTAAAAGATAAATCTTGATTCTCATTAACACATTCAATATTCGAATTAAAATCACATCTTGTTTGTGCAATTATGTTTGACTGTAATATTTCACTTGACAAAGTAAATTGATCCTGTTCCAGTTTAATATGCAAGCACAATTGGAGCAAATAATAAAGATATGATTCAAATATAAAACAGTTTTATATTAAATTAAACTATAGCACTAGGTATTAATATCCAAATGGGTTATACGCTTAAGTAATAATTACGCTAATGGGTTAGGAACTGGGAAGGTTGAATTTAGAGAAAGTGAAGATTTATTTGTGTCGAGGAGATTGCAAAACATTTCGGAAAAACCGCCCCCAGTTCACCCGACCAAAATTATAACCTTGATTCACCCGTCCTCGTAAATTTAGCTGAGCACGAAATTAGCACGTTAACTAAATACGCATCCGATGTGGGTCCTAAAATGTATTAAACAAGTTGACAGATATGACATGGCCACAATCTAGAACTGTTTGACCTTTGGTCAATGGGCCAGATTGATATCACAGCAAACGTCAAAACGCTCAATTAATTACGGTCATTAATTACAATGTGTGTGTGAGACTTTTTATCTTGTAACTACAGGTCAATGACCATTTTAAAAACTTAAAAATGATATATCATTAACTGATAAAATGATTTTCTTAAAACATAAATATTTAATAATGATTTTTATTCAAACTTATTTGTGATTTAAATAATTTAATAAAACAGAACGAAAAAATGAATAGGTGTAATACCAGAAGTAGTTATACTACTTATAAGTTTTAAATTATAAAAATAAATCTCGAAGTAGACTAAATTACTGATGACGGAGAGATCGAGGACCTTTTAATCTTGGTCGAATGTACTGAAGGTGATTTTCAATAAATGGAACTCCACGCCAATGCAGGTACGCTTCCTTTAAATATAGCCTTCCTAATCCCAAAGCCATTAGTGTAATTATTGCATAAATGTATAACCCGGACAGGTATTAAGTTGAAGTACTAGAAAAAAAAGATTAAAGTATAGCTGAATACCTCAGATCTGTCCACCGGGGTTAAGTGTTCTATTTTGGAGTCCATAATTCCGAAAGAGGTATCAAATAACTTAATTTCAGTCTTCACAAATTCATCAACAAAATTTGTGGTGTCGGACTCATCCTACAGATACACCACAAATAAACATTTCTCATTAAAGACGAACAAAATAGATCGCATATATATTATATAAAGTGAATGCATCGGTAGGAAGTAGATATTATGTTAAAGGTATATATGTATATATATCACAAGTTTCGAGAATTTAAAACAAGAAATATTTATCAGGGTTATGTAAAGTAGCTTGGTATTTAGGGTTCCTAAATAATTAGACCCAACGCTATTGAGGAAAACATTGCAGCATAATCATAACTTTAATTAAATGTTGTAACTGCAATAATGAAAGAAGACTACAAGATTTCCGAGGTTTTAACCATATGAAATGTTACCACCCTATGATGATCCAGGTGTAGGTCTACGTGATCCTGTTGTGTGTACACTCCAAACCCAAGATTTTGGTTTCCCCTGGGTTTTTACCTCTAGGAATATTTTAAAGTTTTTGCCATGAAAATCTAGACAAAATTCAACCAAGATAATTATTAAACCTTGAATAGGTATATCTGGAAGTTTTTTTACAAACCGGGGAGGTATGAACCTGAAATATCAGGAAGAAATAGGGAATATTTAGTGTCAGAATAAAATAGTTAAAATAGGAGAGATAGCGAATATCACAACAACAAAAAACTTTAAAAATACTTATATATTTGTGAGTTTGAGACAATGCAAGTTTAAAAAATGTACCTTTGCAGAGAATAAAAAAATAACTGAGGAAATAATCAATCAGATAATAGATAAACACATTTCAAATACTAGCCTTCGACACATATGTCTTTCAAGGAATATTGGGTTGTGGTATCAACTCCATTTACTTCAGATAGGTTAAATCCTCCTCTTATAAATATTAATGAAAATCCTTAAAAATAGTAAATCTTATAAAAAGTAAAATTTATGTTTTCTACACTACTCGTCAAAGCATTGCTTAGAAAAAGATCAATTGATTTGCGGTTAATGCATGAATGGTTAAACTAATAATAAGCATTTGTAACATGTGAAAAACATGATAAACATCCGATGCACATGAAAAACATTTACCTTAATATAATATCCACTTGTAATATAGCAGACGGTGAAAATGTTATTAATTTAACTATTTATGAGGCAGTATATATTTTGTCTAGAGGTGACATTGTTTATACACATTTAAAAGCCATACTACTTATGGTATTGTATTGGTATTGTTGACTTGGCAGACTTAGCATGTAAATCTTGTACTCTTTATTAACTCTATCCCTACATTCATATTTGCTGACCACATGACTCAACATTGCATCCCACCAGTCCATATACACACGCAATTAGTCGGTAAGAATATTTTTACCATCATGTAGTTTTTTAAAAAAAGCATGTAGAAATGTAAGTTTATCTAAAATTAGAAACATGAACATTTGTATTTTTAAATATATTGTCAATATAAATTTGAATAAACAATTTGGTATTTTTGTTACAATATATACATTGATTTTATTTAATTAAGAGAATAAAAGTTATTTTTACATTTTTATGATAGTGTTTTAGATATTATTGAGAAAAACAAAGATTTCAGAAATCTGACGAGCTTACTTAAATACTCCCTAATTCGTCTTTTAAAAAGCTAGCATACTGAACATTCTTGGTTTACAATTGTGATGGATTAATTACATAATATAACCGTTATGTTACAAATTAACTATCATGTATTTTGAAATTTTCATTAAAAAAATACTTAAAAATATATTATTTCAATATCCAAGAAGTTTTTGTAGAAAATTTATTAAATAAAATATACTTTTGACGCTATAATACTATATATTTCCAGTATAAATAATTAAATTCTATGTGTAATTTAAGTATTTTCAAAAAATTTCCAACTATGTATAGGTTTGTTAAATTTCTTGGTCCAGTTTTAAAGGACTATTTTTTAAAGATAATTTAAATACTATAAATTTAAAGTATAAAATGTAAATACCTTAATTTCTTCTTTGATTGGAAGAAAGCCATCCAACAAAGATTTCCTTTCTACGTCTAATATTTCAAAACGTTGTGCTTCATAATTTATGATATCTTTAAAATCTTCCGCCTTATTGGAATCCTTAGAGAGATAAAAAAAAAATTACATCTACTAATATATACTAAACAAGTCAATAATGCAAAGGAGATACCCATTCACAAAAATGTTACAAATTGTGTTTATAGTTAAAATGTTCTCCAAACATGAGAAAAGTTCAATTAATCAGAAAACAAATGCTATAGTTTATGTAAGAGTCAAATTAATATTCAAAATAAAATATCAAGTGAGTCCTTGGGGAGCTGCTATTAAGAAACCGTTTTTATGCCTGATATTTGTGATCTAGCTTTATTTAATATAGTGACAAATACTTTCTATTTACACATTTAGATTTGTGGTCATAGAAAAAGCAATCTACAGTCAAAACTTTATAGCTAAGCATTTTATAAAATACATAGTATTTTTATATTTTTAGTGAATGTTTTGTGATAAATATCAACAATATCTCATAAAAGTGAGAGCAGCAGGTCAAATGAATTAACATATGAGTATGTGAAAGCAGATCTACTAACATTTATAGCTGTCATGTAATTTTTTTTATGAAAATATGAGTGCAGCTTGATATTTCCTTTACAAAGCCAATGGCTATTTAAAAAGATAAGCCATGAAAATGCAACAATCAGCAGAGCATTAAACCCTCTACAAAGGTCAACAAGAAACCCTGGCTCTATGAGACACCTGTAGTTCACTGTAACAGTAAACTCGACTCACAGGATAGCTTGGTGAAACTTTTCACTCCACAAACCCAACCTTACTGAAAAGTTGGAGGAGTAGGCGCTCCTTACATGGAGCAAACATTGCAAAGAGGAAGTACACTATATACTTTATGTGAAGTTAGAAACGATCATGGTATACGAATATACACTTCATTAACATCTAAATCAAAATAGTTCAATAGTTCAATAGTTAAAAATAATGAATAAACAAGTGGATAGAACTCAGAACCTTTGGCTTAGCACGAAAATGATCTTCCACTGAGCTATGTTGTACAGGAATCATCCAGTACTCAAAGGAATTCTTTAATCATAGTTTAATTATATTCTGTTTTAGTTCACACTATTACAGCTAAAAAATTAATCAAAGAAAGAGCCAGGTCTTTTACAGATATTATATAAATAAATAGTATTTTAACCATAAATACAATATCACATTGGTACATAACCTCATGTTGGTTTATTTTTGTGAACAATTCTAAACATATCGGGCGTTTATGGCTGTTTTTTTACTTGACTTTGGTATATCTACCCATCTTATATCCGATTTGTGATATTGATCCTTTTTTAAAATTAAATTTAAAATATTACATTTAATGTTAAACTTACATTTACAAACTAATACGTTGAATCGATGTAATTACTTTTTGATGTTGCGATTAAGACATAAAAATAATAACTCACCAACAAAACATGAACCTGCTTCGGTGGCCGCATGGTCTAAGGTGTCAATTCCTAAATCCACTAGACTACAGATCACAACGGGTATTGTGAATAAAATCACACTCAGATGTATTGGGATTAGTTATTTCCTAAATGGTTTCCGCCTTGACTAGAGAAAATGACGGTACACTTCATCAAAACTAAACCACCTCCATCCCTAATTCTTTAGCGTTACTGGTACATTATAATATATGAGTACAAGCCAAGTAGATAGACGCGGTTCTAAAAAATAAAATGATCACTATTCAATCCACAAGTTGGTCAATATTTAAGTTTGTATGTCTGTTATGCATGGTTAATCAAATTTATAAAACTTATAAATATTGATATTGTTGAATTTGTGTATCTTAAGTGTGTAATTGTAATAAATTCCAATAAAAAAAAGCAAACAATTTTATATGTTTTATTTTAAAGGTGCTGTTCACATTTATTCTACTTTTTAAACAATAGGGAATAATGTGTAAGTGGTTTATGATATAATAAAAAAAACACTATACACACAAGGAAATTACAAATTCAATAGTACAATACAGCTATTATAATCATTTGAAATTATTCTATCACATCTTTTATAAAACTAAATAATATCAAAGTTGAAACGTAAATATACTAATAACATATGGTTGTTGAATGATCCCGTATGATATGACGTTTTCTTATACTATTTAAGTGAAATTGTTTATTTTCTGGATATCAATAATTGAGATACTAGCTTAGGAAATAAGCCGGTAGCAAGGTTAGTGGAAGGTTATATTAAGCTAGGTAGAAAGTAGCCTTAATTTCATATTTGTACATTATTTAGCTTTAAAATATATATTATTTTATTTTAATATTTGACTTTCAGGTGAGTGAGTTACAGGTGACAGTTTGTTGGATGTAAAATCGTTAGTGTATGTGCAGGAGTGTTTAAGGTCGGATCAGAAAACTTAAACATTTTAAAGATTCCATTTGTTGTAAAAAGGAGATAATGGTCAATGCAAAAGATTATCGAGCAATAATCAGCTCTACTATATTCAAGTAACGCTTCGGTAGTGATATTCGACGGATTTTTCAATAATATTAATTGTTCCTTCATCATTTGTTGGAGTTTGGTTTTTAATTTTTCACTAAAGCAATGTTTCGTAATAGTTTTGAATATGGTATCACGGGATTCACACCATTTTTTTGGGTGAATTGATTTTATATATTTTTGTGATTTTTGGGGTTTAAAGAGAGAAAAATACACCTAAAATGTATGGTTCTTAGGTTTTGTCCCCACAAAATACTATTATTTGTTTATGGTTTATGTCAAATATTCACAAACAGTTTAATTTGTATGTAGGAAACTAAACTATAAACGAATATAATGGAGAACAGTTTTATTTATTTTAGCCAAAAAAAAATTTTTTTTCTATAAAATCTACAAAAATAATAGCCCTAGCTCACATTTACTTTCACTCCCTAATAGACCTAAGACTTGATATCTCACCTCAGTTTTAATTCCTGATTGTCCAGACGTATCAAACTCATCTTCATTCTGAGGCTCTGTCTTTGTAAGTTCAACAATTTCCTGCTTCATGAGAGAAATATCACAAATCTCCATTTTGAACACAGATCACAGATAGCACATATAGATATTAAACTTGAACATTATCTCAGTCAAAGCTAATATGTTGACATGATATTTTCCTCTTTGGTGCTGCTACCTACAGTTTATATCAGTACTAGTAGGTCTATAAACCATAGGCAGTCATGGTGAATCCGTTTAAACTTAATTTAGCCATTAATCATAATATTCAATTTTATTACCTATATTTGTAATTAATACCTAGAAATTTATTAACTGTGGGTATTTCACTTATAATAATAAACCACTGAAAAAATGAAACACATATAGTAGACCTATTTTATTTTAACAATAATGAGTATGTAGGTATATAAATGTATTAGTAAGACTATAGCTCAAACTACAGACATTATTATTAATATTTGTAATATTATTACTATTATTACCATTATTCAGTTGGCGCTTACCATGAGTGAACGTGTATTTATTAAGCTCTACAAGTGACCTCATTCCATGTGCTGAGTGTTGTGTTCTGGGTGATTTTGCATTTCCTTAGGCCTGGTAAGTTGATTTATTCAATATGCCTTGCAGTGAGGACAATTGTGATTAATGCTCCCATGCATTCTTTGGTCAACAAAGATTCATTTGGTGTTCTGGCCCTTGTAAAGCAAGGTTTCATCTTGACTGCCTCAGAATTAATTATGCAGAATATGAGGGTTTTTTAAAATGAAAAGTGGGGTTTCTACTTTCAAGTGTGACCCAAGTTCTAAAAAGGTTAAAGCTTCGTTTGGGGACGACCCACTAACAAAATTTACTTCCACACACGTTTTTCCGGCGTGGTCGAAGAAGCCGCCTCAGGTAAAGAAATCTTTTGGGGAGCTACTAAAGCTCCATCAGCTGATCGGGATGCAGTTACGATACAGCTGTTAAATTCTCTGATTAGCATGGTCTACAATCTGTCTACTCAGGTAAAATATCTGAGCAGCGATAATGCTGTGCTTAAGTACTAAATTTCGGAGCTTTTAACTTCAAGGTTCCCAGTTTGCTTGGTTTCAGTCGAAACTCAATGCTCTTTATCTTCACATTCTTTTATGCCAATTGAATCTTCCTCATTTACATCTCACCTATCTAATTCACTGAAATCACCCAAATTGACACTCATCAAAGCTTTAAATTCTAATAAAAAAAAGCTCTGTCGTCAATTCTA
This sequence comes from Timema shepardi, assembly GCA_902151425.1. Lineage (NCBI taxonomy): Eukaryota > Metazoa > Arthropoda > Insecta > Phasmatodea > Timematidae > Timema > Timema shepardi. The sequence continues at coordinate 33,934 of CABFVX010006507.1, forward strand.
AGTCTGTTGTGCAATCAGCAGTTGGGTCACAGTCTGCGTCAGCAAGCGCTGATGATGGTTTTACGGTGATGTCACGTCGTAAAAACAATTCAGCGAATTCCAACGTGCGTTAGGATCCACCGGTTCAGCGCTCGCTTGCCAGAAAGTTGCTGACTGGTAAAAAGACAGCCACCGTCCTACAAACAGTGAACAAAGTTTAAGAAAAAATCTCTATTCGTTACTCGTTTTTCTCCTGAAGTATCTTCCCTGGCCATTTAATCACATTCGTCTAAATAACTCAATCTAGAATACCTTGTCTGTTCGAAATTGAAAACAAAATTTAGCTCATATTTCTGCTTCTATATTTCTTTCAAAGAAAATTATTTTCCCATGATAAACAATTGTGATATTTGCCATCTGGCTGTCTCATTGCACCTTAAAATGGTAAGTTGCTGCCTGAGCAGAAAGAGGATTCAACTTGAACCCCACTCGTGACCATCGATGGAGGCCTGGAGGTTACCTCTCAACCCATCTTCTAGTGAATAATGATATTCTATTATATTATCAGAATTTACGAGGTCTACGAACCAAATCAAGGTAATTATTTACAAATGTCTGTGTGAATGAATTCTCTATTATTTGTTTAGTTGAAACTTGGCACTCTAGTGAGTTTGTTAATGATAATTACATTCCCCCTAACTATAATATTTATAGATCCGATAGATTATATGATGAAGCTACTATCTCAAGGGGTGATGTTCTAATTTCTGTCATTGATTCTATTTCTGGTGTGGCCAGGAGAACTGACCTATAGTCCGTTCCACTCTTACTCTGCAGTACAGGGCTTATGGAGCGCGTAGTTGCCAGATATTACCCACTCGAAACAGATAGACAACTTTTACATTCAAACTTAGCTAATTATACAAATTGGGCCAGTTTCATAGTCAAATTTAGTACGCCTCAAGTGTGGCGCTACACTAAATACAAGACGACACTTACCAGAAATCGAATGGAATGGGCCGTTCTCGCATAGGAAACTGGCCCATTCCATTCTGGTTTAGGTAGGTGTCGTCATGTACTTAGTGTAGCGCCACACTAGAGGCGTACTAAATTTTACTATGAAACTGGCCCAAATTCTATACACGCTTTGGCAATCAATTTGAAGATTGGCCTGTCAAGAATTGTGTACTATTCTGTTTATTAACATATTAATGTCAATTTGATATACACTGTACACTGTCACCTACAATGAATGGGTTGGAGATCTAATCCTTTCAAAGATAATCTTCTCAAGTACATAGGCTTATAAAAAAATATTCCCTGTTTGCATGTGAATCTATGTGAACTTTTATAAACTATTAGGCCTACCTAACTCATATTTACGAGAGTAAAAGGCTAAAACTCGATAATCATAATAATAAAAATTTAATATACAATAGTTTTATAAATTAAAATACTAGTAATTCTAAAGGAGGGAGGATTCTAAAATCTATTCAAGGTACATTTAATTCTCCATGTATAGTAAATACCATATTAGTTTAAACCTAAAAAAATACATTTATGCTTCATCGCTGTCCCCACACAAGGGCGTGACTTTATCAATTGTGAAGTAGTGTTTAGTGGATGGCCCAGTTAAGTTTTGAGAGTGAGCGGATGGACTTAGAGGTGGAGGAGATGACACAGGGTATGATGAAGATGATGAAGTTATTCTTATTAAAAATTGCTCCTCGTCATCTTGCAGCTATTCTGCTTCTCATATGTCATTTTAATTTTGTTGACGTGATTTATATAATTGAAACAGTTTCCTACAGAAACCTTTTTATTCGTGGCAGATATAAAGGACTTAATATCTTTAACCTTAAAACTAGCATTGATCATTTTAATAAATGTTTTAACCTGAGCCCACACCATCTCTATAGGGTTAAGTTCATAATGATAAGGAGGCAAGCGAATGAATTTTCAATCCACCGCCTTCGCCATCTCATCCACTTTGTACTTTTCAAAATTGTGTTTGTGTTGCGAAACCAAATACAGCATTTCCCATTTCAACATTTCGTCATCAACATCAATGTTGTTATGGATAAGCCACTCAGCTATTCGAGCTTTACGGCATGATGTGGTCGGGATCTCTTCACACCTTCTGCTGTGATAGGCTGCATTATCGATTACGATAACAGTTTCTTCAGGTGTATTAAGGAGTAATTGTAATGTTCTTGTTTCCGTTTCCATGATAAATAGTTTTAAAAATTAACACTAAACACTATGAATCAATAGTAAATAATATATAAAATGATCATCCGATATAAAGTAAAATATATTATAAGTAAAAATATAAGGAAAAATAATTAAAATATAATATGAACAAACGTTTGATACAAATGACTATTAAGCAACCAAACACTCTTATCACTCTGTAGGCCCACGCCAAAATAATGACAGTAACCAGTAACACAAGAATAATGGATCACAGCTGGAGAGAGCTTTCTTGGATGGATGTCAAACAGCTGTGTTTTGCTTTTCCAAGAGGACTGTCATCAGAAGGATTCATTGGTGTGAAGTCACCAGGGTTATATTTATGTTTACATGGAGTGCTTCTCCTGAAGACTGTGTTTTGACTTTCAGCTACTTACACTGATTTAAATCGATAATATAACAGAGTAAAGTGGCTAAGAGTATGTTCACCAGTATTTTCCTGAAACTATGGAAAAATAACCTGTTAAAATCAACCTCAGATAATGATTTTGTATTAGGTGGGTGTATTTTTCAAACACGTTAATTATATCAACACACGACTTAAAAACTACCCTAATACTAGTAAAACACAACATCCAGTCCCCTAGCCGACTATTTGCCAAAGATAAATCTCAGACCATCTGACTATCAGACCTTTCTCTATCTAAGTTGGCTCAAGCTCTACCGACTGTTCTACAGTGTTTAATTAACGCCAGTGAATTCGACCAGGATTAGAAGCAGGTCCTGATTATAAACGGTGGCAAAGTGTGAATGTGAGTGTAAAACCTTATACTGCCAAGACACTCACCTATGTGGGTAGCTGGTTTCTTAATTCAGAAGCATGGTGTAGTAAAATTAGGAGTTGCATATAAAATGTATTCTCAAATTGTTAACATTGTAGTAGTGTTCTGGCCCTGTCATCACACCTCCTTATTGGCCGGAACTGACCTACTTTCCAAGTTCGTATGATTTACTGTTATTCCCCCTCCTCCTGGCCCCTCATCCTGTCCATGTCCACCCCTTTTCCCCCTTCCACCTGCCTGGCCTACCATCCCAGGACATGTTGGTTCTTGATGATTAATTATTAATGATTGTTAATTAATTATTTTTAATTGATTATTGTTAACAAAGTAATTGGTAGAATAGAGGTATTGGAGTTTTTAAAGATACATACAGATACCGCACTGAATTGTAAGAAAAGGTCTTGCGACTTTATATACCGTTTCGCAGACTAAAGTCTACCGACCCATGTACACCAAACGTCGGATAACCGATGATTATAACACGTTGCCGCCTGTGTATCAGAGTCTTTGTAAGCGCACTTGCCACGGCTAAAGGTGATCATTTAGACGGGCAGAATATACATCTTTTTATTTATTTCTCTCCAGACAGTTCCACTCACATACCATTTTTCAAAGATTTGAGATTTTTTTTCATAATATTTTTCTGCATGAAAACAAGCATATATTTTTATATTTATTTTATGCACCCGGGTTACTTTTTTATATTTTTTTATTTGCGAGTACAATCCTCCACCTACCTGATTTATTTCTAGTCAATTATAATCGAATGTTTGTATATATATTTATTTTAAACCTAGTAAAATATAATAAACTATTTGTATATATATTTATTTTATTTCTAGTCAAATATAATAAACTGTTTGTATAAATATTTATTTTCCTTTAAATTGAAACCAGCTCTATGTATATACTATATTGAACCAACTTTAGTAGTGATATATATATTGTAAATATTCTCAGCACACTTATTATCATTGTAAATAAATATTGTAAAAGCTGTTATGTTTGTGTTTTAACGTCTAATGAATATATCATGTAAATATTCACAGTATACTTTTCACTGTGTGTATACTTTTTCATGATTTAAATAAATATTGTTAAAACTGTTATGTTTGTGTTTTAATGTCTACACACGCACCACCCTCCTATCCTATAAATACAAGTTCATTTAGATTATAAGCTCAGTCTCAAATATTATGGACAAGTTGAAACATCCATTCGGCCATCATAAGCACCCCTTCTGGCTGTGGAAAGTCACATTTTGTAGCAGACTTTATCCGTCTCTTGGACACAATGTGTGAAGTTAAATTTGATAAAATCCCATGGTATTACGCTTTATAGCAACCGGGATTCGAACAAGACGGGGCAAGTACCTGTGTCATATTCTGTAAGTGTTTAACGGAAATGGATGACATCTGTAATAACTCTCCGAAGCTTATTATTCTGGACGACCTGATGCGTGAAGCCAACGAAGAGGTCATCGATTTTATCACCAAAGGATGCCACCATCGAAATATTAGCGTCATGTACCTTACATTGGCAAGGGCCAAAGAGATATTTCTTTAAACGCACATTATATCGTGCTTTAAAAAATCCCAGATATAAAGTTCAGATTCAACACTTTGCTCGTCAAGTCTGTCCTGAAAATTCCCGAGTTTTACAAGAGGCTTACACTGATGCTACAAGTACTCCTCACGGGTATATATTGCTAGATTTCAAACAAGGTACACCAGAATGGTTCAGATATATAGCCCACACAAAAATCGGGCGCTGCGTGTACCTACCACGCAAAAGCTATAAAAACACCGACACTTCCCGATTACAGATCATTTCATAACCATGAGTCCCAAAGTGCTAAAGCAGGCCTCTCTGCTACGTGCGATGTATCGCATGGATCCGCCGCAACGTGTCACCTTGCTGAAAACGGCCGAAAAGAAACTGTTTGACTCTGTTTGCGAGTGTGCCTACAACACTTTAAATAGGCGGGTGCCATTGAAAAATTAGCACAAGACAAAGTTACTTGCTCACAAGCAGGTGTTGCGCAAGATGGTCAAACGAGGAGAGTGTTGGAAGAAGAAAAGACGACTACTCTTTCAGAAGGGAGGAGCGTTATTTCCCTTACTTTTAGCCCCTTTAATCAGTGGTGTCCTCGGTTATTTATTCAACAAGGAGCTAATGGAACACACAGAAAAAGAAGATATTGGTGTCCCCGTTAACATTACACCGTTATGAGCAACATCACCAACAAGTGTCATCGGCCACAAATCTAGTAGTTTCCAAGTAGGACAAGGAAATGGAAAAAATCCTCGCTTCAAAACTTGACGACAAGTCTAAATGGACTTTATACCAACAAGTGCTACAGCGCTATC
>CABFVX010006508.1:0-39316 GCA_902151425.1 Timema shepardi
GTTTGGTAATCAGATAAATCTGTGCCAGGACCAAGGATTGAACCCCGGACTCCAGCACAGAAGTCCGACACCTTACCCCTAGACCACCAGGTCACCATGAAATATATTCAACCATATTTGAGATCAACACGAGAAGAAATTTTAACTTTATATTTGTACTAGAACAGTATTTTTTTATTTTGTCAAAAAAAAAGTTTTACTATAAAAACTGCAAAAACACTGGCTTTTCCTCGACCAATCGGCCACAGGAACGTTTCATTTGTATTGAGAGAACAAGAAACTTAAGTGACAGCTTCAATTCACATGACTTAACGTATGACTAAAAATAATAATCCAGAGGTCCTGGGCTTGATTCCCAGTGGCACCATAGGTATCGTCCCCGACCCCCACCCAGTTGAATTATTCTCATGGTTGCCATGAACTGGTTAATTAGGCTTAAATTAAGTTTAAGACGTCTTCTGGTACCAAATAATCATAATCATCTCATCATGATAAAATAGCCTCAACTCATCGTGTCTTAACCTTAGAAAACCGTTACATATCCGCTACTGTCAGTAAAAGACCAGGAATATCCAACCGACAAACACTGGAAGAGGGGAAGGGGGAAGAAAAAAAGACGTTTACTATTAAAACGGGAGTGTAGGGATCACGGGAAAAGTTAAGAGCTTTTGCTGTTTTTATAGCAAAATATACGTATGGGCAAACAAATCAAGCATTGCTACAGTACAGACAGAGTTTAATTTTCTTCACATGGTGATATCAACAGTTGTTGAATATCTATCATGAGCATTTTGGTATTAAATGACAAACTTTTTAAATGAATAGAAAAAATTGTAATTAAATTCCAGAACACCCTTGACAGATATTCAAGAATTTATCATGTGAAGAAAATTGACCTCTATTTCTATTGAAGAAATACTAGATATATTTTGACCAAAAAAGTTTTTATATAAAAACAATAAAAAACGCTTACGTTTTCTCACTTCCACTACACCCTCACAATAAATCGTACGGTATGTCCACTAATTTAAGGACACGATATGAAGAAGATATTATTTAAACAAAACTCCTTTGCATGCACATGAAGAATGTCAAAAGGGACAATCACAGCTATGAGATTCTTGCCCCTCCCCGGTGGGGATCAGAACGAATCTTGGCGACCTATCGGGTCAAAGCCATTAGCGCAGAGCCAACTCTACCAGTATAATGCTCAGTTCCCGTGCCCCATTGTCTCTCACTGAAACTCCTGAAGCGTGGATGGTCACTTCCAACTTTAGTGGATGCCTAATGCACCATTGTTTCAAAACAATCCATACTTTCTTCTTAGTTTATTTGGTGGAAAACTATTTTAGAAAAAACAACAACGCACGTTTAGTCACGCATTGTCTGCGGTGTTAGGTTGCAGTCAATAGGGGTTGACCTTTTTCGATTCTACATTTTAAATACAAGTTCAAATATGATAGCACCATATGAGAAGTCCAATTTTAATAGGAAGAACCAACCTTTTCTTAAAGCTAGAATTGTTACTTATATCTACTTTCAATTATTCAATCATTATTATTATCACCACATCTTACTACGTTCAGGTTATACGCACTTACAATAATATGTAATGGTAGGGTGATTGTGAGAGGAAATGGAGGACCTACAGTTTAACGTGGGATCCGAACCACGGTGGAGGTCTGGCATTCTCCACATTCACAAAATGTCTTATCAGAGGCGAAGGAAGGGTTTGGTAATCAGATAAATCTATGCCGGGACCGAGGATTGAACCCCAGACCCCCGGCACAGAAGTCCGACACCTTACACCTAGAGCACCAGGTCACCTAATTATTCAATCGTTAGGTCATATTATCTGTAGCTGTCGCAATTGGCAGTTTCTTTAATACTTAAAAAACAAACAAAAAATCAATAGTAAAGAAAATGTTGTATTTATGTTGAACATAAAATATGTGTATTTTTTATAAGGTTCAAAATATTATTATATTAATAATTAAATACTATTCTACTTTTCTTTCTAGTCATGAGATTTCAAACTATTTCATTACTCTTCTGTCCTTTTCTTGCTAGACAAGCACGGAGCTTCGTTGAAAAAGATAGAAGGAAAATAACAAAGGAGGGTGCAATTTTAAATGTCCTAGAACTTTTATAGTGACGGAATAGTTTCTCAAATGGTGTTGTTTTTTTTCCAACGGCTTGGATTAATTTTATTAAATAATCAGTTCATTAGCCGTTATTTCCTCTATTTGAAAAAAAACCAAACTACCAATGGTTTGTGTTTCTTAAAATCGATGTTTTGTTGACTATTTTCTCTCTCGCATAGGTGATTTATTTTTTATTTTTACCACCCTGTCTTACTAACCGTTAGTGTTGTGTATATATATAATAATTACGCTGATGTGTTTGGTGGGAGGAAGGTTGAATTTAGAGGAATTGTACCTGCACTTACGTGGAGAGAGAGAAAGAAAGATAGAGATGGTGGAAAACCATTTAGGAATAAACCACCCTAAGTACACTCAACTGGAATTCGAATATCGATTTCTCCATTATCGACAGTATAATTTATTAAGATAGTGAAGCCTTAGCTCATACAGCCACTGAGCCGGGTTTCATCAATGTAACATTACTGACATGGACATCGATATTTTGCCAACAATGTTTTTTCTCTCTTCGATGTTATATTATTGATATTTTTCCGACGATACTTTTTCTCTCATCGATGTTACATTATTAATATTTTTCCGATGATGCTTTTTCTCTCATCGATGTTACATTATTGATATTTTTCCGATGATACTTTTTCTTTTATTGATGTTACATTATTAATATTTTTCCGATGATGCTTTTTCTCTCATTGATGTTACATTATTGATATTTTCCGATGATGCTTTTTCCCTCATCGATGTTACATTATTGATATTTTTCCAAAAATGCTTTTTCTCTTATCGATGCTACATTATTGATATTTTTCCAACGATACTTTCTATCTCATCGATGTTACATTATTGATATTTTCCGATGATGCTTTTTCTCTCATCAATGTTAAATTATTGATATTTATCCGATGATGCTTTTTTTCTCATTGATGTTACATTATTGATATTCATCCGATGATGCTTTTTCTTATATTGATGTGTTACATTATTGATATTTTTCCAAAGATGCCTTTTCTCTCATCAATGTTACATTATTTATATTTTTCCAACGATGCTTTTTTTTCTCGTCAATGTTACGTTTTTTGATTTCACTCGATGTCCATCCTTAAATTGCTTTTGGACCTGCATTTTCCAGCGAGAAGTAGTAAAGACAAGAGGAAGGAGACAGAAGGCAAGAAAGGAATGGTCGGAATGCGTGTGATCTTTGTGTGTCCCCCAGTGGGGGGGAAGGGGTACACCTTATTGTTGAAGATAATGTACCAACATGACGTGGCAAGCCCTTGGTGTGCATTGTCCTTGCAAGCTACCACTGAGAGACCACATTTGATATTCTGCTACCAACTTGTTGAACAGCACAAAGCAACTTCATTCGAAATATAACAAAGTCAGTAAATATCTAGAAATAGTGGCCTGTATGATTAACAATGGTAACTGTCTGGAACAGTATTTAATGTTCATATAAAATAGCCTCTAAATAATTTGATGTTTCGTTTAGTTTGATGTAGTAGGGCTGCCCTCGGTGCATAGATCTCTACCAGCCCATAAAAGTTGGGCTACGGGACCCAAAAGTTTATAACTTAACTAGACCATGATCACTAACCAGGAGGATTATCGTCATAGATTAGTTGGGCCATGTTCACTGACTAGGAGGACTGACTATAAGGGGACGGCTATACTGGGCGAGCAAGCGACTAAAATATAAAAGAGAACACATTGGTTGTAATGAGAGGTGGCCAGACTGGAGCGAGTGCGCTTGAAAGATAGAACTGGTTCCACTTTTCAAGAGCGTGCGCTAGACCCGGAACAGTCTAGTTTACAGGCGCTAGGCTATATTATTGTATGTTGATTCATAGAGTGCTAGGAAAACTTCTCAATTCGACATTTTTAATACTATAGATAGGCTTAGAACACTTGCTACTAATGGCCTAATTTAATTGGTAAGATCATAAACCATACCTATATATATGTGTGTGTGTTTATGTATAAAACTAATATGTTAAAATACTTCAACATTATCAAAGTAGGTCTTTACAAATAAGAATCACCATTAGCGTGGAAAGAGGAAGAGAAAATCTTAACAATAAATCACTGGTCAAAAACCACCCTCAAGTCATTGAGCCAGATTCGAACCTTTGCCTACTTGTCAACAATTATCGAGAGCAGATAAAAACCTAAGGGTAGATATGAATTCGGCCCAACATTTTTCTGGCCTTATATTAGGTTTGTTTTGGTTGGACTAGGTTAGGTTGGATAAGCTAAGTTAAATTAACTTGGCATCTTGTTGTGACTTACTATCCATAACATTCTGTTGTTTTTTTTACTCAGATTGAGAAAACATTTACAATCATCCTAGATGGAGTGCCCATACAAATGGAGCTGAGCTAGTGCACCAGCGCGCCTTGTTTACAGTTCCCAAGAAGGAACTCATGGCCCAAAATTTTTTTAGCACCACGTCTTATTTACTAACCGTTCGGGCTATACGCTTAAGTAATAATTACTCTAATGGATTAGGAAGTGGGAAGGTTGAATTTAGAGAAAGTGAACCCGCATATGCATGAAGGGAGAGTTGAAAACCATTTAGGAAAAACCACCCCCAGTTCACCCGACCGAGATTCGAACTTCAATCTCCCCGTCCTTGGCAGTCGAGCTCAACACGCCTAGCGCGTTAGCCAACTACGCCACCTAGGCGGGTTATCCAAACTTAATTAAGCCCATTTTTACACAACTTTTCTTCACATAGTGATATCAACAGTTGTTGAATATCTGTCATGAGCGTAGCAGCGTTAGATGACAAAACATTTTACAAATTCCAGGACAATCTCAGCAGATATTCAACAACAACTCTTTAGACCCACCTCGGTGGCGTAGTTAGCTATTGCACTGGTTTTGTGTTGAGCTAGACTGCCAAAGACCGTGAGATCGAGGTTCAAATCTCGGTCGGATGAACTGATTTTTCCCTAAATGGTTTTCCACTCTCCCACCACGTAAATGCGGGTTCACTTCCTCTAAATTCAACTTTCCCAATTCGTACGCCATTGGCGTAATTAGTACTTAAGCGTATAACCCGCACGGGTAATAAGATACAGTGCTAAATAGAAAAATAAAAAAACAAAAGTTGATGTCACCTTGTGAATAAAATTAAACTCATTGTTTTTACTAAAGCACTATTTGATTTATTTTGACAAAACATGTCTTGGTATAAAAAACTTCATATACACTGCCCTTAAATCGCTTTCCCTATCAGATTTGTGTCAGGTACTCGGAAGAGCTCGAATCCCTCTTCTGTCCCCCAAACTTCTTTCTAGCGGCCTTGGTCTTTGCTTGCCCATCGAGTCTGGATGTTTTTGAATTAACCCTTTCAACTCTGTTGAATAATCTATTTTGTTTCAACTGTCGTGGAGTAGATCAACTTTTCTAGTCACTATTAAATAATGTTAACCATAGTGGGTTTATTCCAACTTTCTAATATTTAAATCGTGGATAGCTCTTTTGTCACTGCTACAACTACTAGCCATATTTTAAATGATGCATTAAAAATGTTTAATCCATCTAAAAGATGAGGGTTGAAAATGAGCAGTTATTAACACTTTATATATATATATACAGTCCTTGTGTTAAGATGGCGTATCTATAGTTTACTTGCATTTTTTGTAAAATTAAAAATAAATGCGATAGTGTTGATTTGACCAAATGGTAATTATATATTATATTCATGGCCAAAGAAAATAAAGCTACGGTATTGAAAGAAACGACCAACAAATCAAAGGAAAAACTTATATCACAGCCTGTACGATTGCGTTATCAATCGTATTTGCACCATGAAGTTTAGCTTCTTTCTCCAAGAAACGTTTTTCCTAAAAACTCTATGTATCTAGTTTCTTCGATCAACAAATTGATATTGCTAATAAAAAACAAAATCTTAACAAAACCTAACTATAATAATATAAGTAATAACATTACGATATTAGTTGGCAATCATTATTATGCCACTGGATAGTGGATGATGCGAATGGGTAGTAAGACATGGTGCAAAAAAAAGAAGAAGTTAATAGACAGTCATAAAGCGCTAGGCTGTCAGCAAGAAAAATGCTTACCAGACAAGTTGCACTGGGAATGTTAGTTTTTTTAAAACTAATAGTGTTCTATCAATAAGATTTCGGTGACCTGGTGGTCTAGGAGTAAGGTGTCAGACTTCTGTGCTGACGGCCGGGGTTCAATCCTCGGTCCCGGCACAGATTTATCTGATCACCAAACCCGTCCTTCACCTCTGACAAGACATCTTGTGAATGTGGGGAATGCCAGGCCTCCACCGTGGTTCGGATTCCACGTTAAAACCCTACCATTACACATTAGCGTAAGTGCGTATAACCCGAACGGGTAGTAAGACGCGGTGCTAATAATAATAATAATAAGAAGAAGATTTCGTTCAACTTGAACTATCGAGATTACGCTTTATTATACTAATTATTAGAATCCAGACATTGATGTCATAAATATAATCAAAAGTGACTTTTAACGTACCCCAAAAATATGTTCACGATTCTATGGTTTTTTATAAATGAGAAATCAAAAGCGATTGAAGGTATTCACGAAATAGTATACGCATCAGGTTCCGGATTGCCTGTCAAAATTTCTAGATATCCATGAATTAAGGAGTTCAGATTATTTCAGTAGTTTCTCTCGACTCATAAATGGTGTAAAATAAACGTTAATTGAACTAGAAAATGTTCGACATCGTAGGGCTTCATTCTAAAAAATGTAACTTTCATCTTATACTTCCTAAAACAAGGAATGCTGATTTTTTTTAATTGAAAAATATGGAGGTTGAGATATCTTCGACTTGTTCTTTCCTAAACACATTATTTTAAGCACTGATTCTTACTACGCATAAGGGCTGTACGAATATGTACTAATTATTCATATGTGTTAGAGATGAGGAAGGTTGCATCTAGAGGAAGGTTTCCTACAATTTCTTGGAAGGAGTGCAGAAAACCACCATCAGTGCAACCAACTGGGATCCAAGCCCCAGTATCTCCTTCATAGGAAGTCAAGTATATTCTGAAATTGATGCCATGTACCATGCGGTTACCGAAGCAGGTTTAAACACAATTCAAATCATGTGGTTCACTGAAAAAAAAGTTTGAATCATGTCAGCCTTATATTTACTATCATGAGTATCAGCCAACAACTGCAAATATCCTGACAAAATATTCTCACATGCTATCTCACGTGATCTCAAGTTAGACACATTTGACAAATTATCTCAATACATCTCTATCTCAACTTGGTACCACATTTTGGTCGAGAAGACGACTCCATACAAAAACTTGTCTCTATAGAGCTGAAAACAAGGATTTACAACAGAGCAATAGTGTTGTCTATCACTGGAAGATCTTTATGAGGGACTTTTACAACAGAGTTACACACACACACTCACCAAGGCCTTTTTTACAATCAGAAGCTGCCGAACAAAGCTCACAAGATGTTATCTGAATTGTACAAGAATTCTACTCTAAAAGGGAGGAAAGACCGGCTCGTTTAGCAGCATGGCTCTTTTTTTCTTTTTTCAGAGCAGGATAAGCTACAAGACCATTTAACAAAAAACTTTTTTTATATATATAACAGAATATAATTAAAGCTCTTAGAAAGTTACAGACGTTAGTTATACTCTTACTTTGGAAATGGTATACTAGGTGTATGGTTTACAATTGTATTTTCAAGCTCTTCACACATTTGAATTATTTGGTTTTCTCAAATTACAGTGAAGGCTCCTGGTATCTTGCGTGTGCCCATTCAACGCCTCAATAACGGATTGGAACTATAGTATGATTTTGGTAGGAAGGACATTATAAGTTAGCTATTAAATCTACTAAAACCATTTTGATGTATTCATAAATCAAGTAATTCTACAGTATCCCCATGGCTTCTTTGGTGCTGATTCAAAGCTCTGTAAAGTGGTCAGGGTTTTAGGCCCTTAGCTCTCAACCATTTCATTTATAAAATTATATTAGTTTGCCTTTGTTTACATATTAATACGCTCAAGATACTGAGAGTACTAAACTGATAAATACATTTTTCATTTCCCATTCGTCTCGGCCTAATTTAATTCTCTTTATTACTATCCAATGGTTAATTATAAGAAAGTGTGGGGTTTTATGATAATTATAAGTTATGTACATCATAACCAAAGTTGTAAGCAATATATGTTTTAAATATCAATTCTTTAACTTCATTTTCAGGCCTTTAAACTTTTAATCTAATAGTTTTTCATTATTTAAAGTCTTTGTTGGAATATTAGAGTCATCCAAATTTATTACTTTTACTTTTCATTTTAAGCATCGTGCAATATATTAATAGCTGAACACGGTAGCTTTGAGATGCACCTGTGGTTTGCACGTGTGGTTTCTCAGGGTTGGGGGAGATTTTGGCGCGGACTCCTGGCCAATCAGCACATTTGATTTAGCGTCTGTGTTTGACACTATGTGGAAGGAAAGCGTCAGACACGACACTGGCCGGTTAGCACGCAAACAGATAAGACCTGTATTCAAAAAGTATTTTTCGTAACGTGGCCAGATCGGGTTTCGAGATGGGTGGAAAGAGGTAGACCAGGTGGCTAAATGACCACTACCTTAAATAATTCTCCGTATTCATGTCATAAACAATTTGTTTCTCTACATTAAGTAACCCGTGGCACAAAATGTATAGTATTTATTTAAAATAAAACTTCAAATTCTACGCTAAATAGTATCTCTTTAATCGGCTGTGTCCATCTACCCCCACTATTATCTGTATAAACCCGAGATGCTCTATCGGAACCTACTGACTGCCGTGGACGACACCGTATGAAGAAGAGGAGCATGATAGGATTGGCGACTAGTTACAAATGGCGCCCGACGATGGGGATGGTTACCAAACCACTGACAACAGCGGGCGACTAGTTAAAGCTCAGAACTGACAGTTGACAGCTTTGAATAGTTACCAGACCTGCAAAATCACGTGTTTAGCAGCTGTCACTTCTATCAGTCAAAATTTAGATATATACCTAAATGTTGACTGTCAGAAGTCAGCTGTAAGCTGTCAGTCAGCACCAAAAAAGCCATGGGACTACTGTACATGCAGCTGTCATTTTTGATAGATATTAAAAATACCTATAGAATAACATAAAGAATGTAGTAAAATGTTATCATTGTTGCCCGCATAGAAATATGTTTGAATTTTCTCTACTGTTCTTCCAACCAAAATCTGGGTATAGCTACACTTTTGCACTCATACACTCAAGCGATGTTTTCGTACTCAATACAGTAGAAAAACAGTACGGAAATAATTATGGCTACTATCACAATATAAACAATGACATAGATAATAAATTTATATACTCTCATTGACTCATAAATTAAGGTGACCATTTGTCCCCGATATTTGGGGACAGACCCCGCAAAAGGTTTTATGTCCTGGGCTGATTAAGTGTCCAATTTTATCCCTGATTATTTTTAGATAAATTAATGCCATCGCAAGTATCTTATTTTCAAAATAATCAAGGTTATGTCAAAAGAATTATTCTTTACCTATTACATTGTAATAATTCAAATATTCGGTGCGTAGGCTAGATCCCTACTTTCATATACCTATCACTTTAATTATATAATTGCATAACCACAATATCTTGACACTATCCAATAACACAAATATAAAACACATTACTATATAGTGTATGCATTATACTATTAAAAGTAACTAGATACGCCAGCTCTAAACGGTGAATTTAGAGTGTATATCACAAAAAATTGCAGATAAAAACATGGTCAAATTCTCGTAATAAGAAGTAGCTCTAAACGTGATCAGACACTAAAATTACCCGCTTTGGTGACCACATGTTCTAACGCGCTACTCTAGCAGTAGACTAGACTGCCGATAGCGGGGATACTAAGGTTCGAATCTCGGTTGGGTGTATTAGGGGGATTTTCCAAAATGGTTTTCCATTCTCCCCCCATGCAAATGCGAGCTCACTTCCTCTAAATATAGCCTTCCTAATCCCTAAAACCATTAGCGTAATTAGTATATAGGCTTATAACCCGAACGGGTAGTAAGACGTGATGCTAAAAAAAAAGTTTCTTTGGACTTCTTTCATTTAATGAAACCGATTTTATTTGCCATTATGATATACTTTTTCTTCTTCACATCTCTTTAACAGAGTATGTTATACATTTACTTTCTACCAATTCAAATTTATAAGAATGTTTGTTTCAGTAATTATTACCTCAGCTCATGGGTTGAGATCAAAGCGGATATAAAATATAGGGAAAATGGCATGGCGTAGGCGTGAAACGAGTCGAGTGGTAGAAAATCTCTACGTCACCATTTTGGTTTGATAATAAAAAATACACCAACATCGGTGGGCACGCAGGCTATATGTTAGGCTCATCAAATCTAGTTTGCAATTGATGGGGTATTTGGGGCTCAAATCTCGACCGGGTGTATATTGGTGGGCACGCGGAATAAGCGTCAGTTTGAAATAGTAATATTTTTCTTCAATGAGGAGTTATGGATTCGAATAGTAGTCGTGTGTACTGAAGATATTTTTAATATATAATTCCTCACTCTCCCTTAGCGAAAATGTGGATACATTTCCTAGAACTGATTAAGGTTGAATTTAAATGAACAGTATCCGCATTTGTGTTAACGGGGATTGAAATACCGTTTAGAAAAAAAACTTCCAGTACACCCAGCCGGGATTTGAACCCTGATCTCACCGTCACTGGGAGTCGATTCCATTGCATGGGTGCGTCTTAGACCATTCGACCACTGATGCGGGTTTTTATAATACATTAGCCAATAATAATTTCACCGTTGGATTTAAACCTTTTTGTAAACGTTGGCTTCTTTACATATTTTTTTATGAACTGTAAAATGCAGTGGTGGAGCGTGATCTTTCTTTTTGGTGGGGCTAGGTCAAATTTTACCAGTAATCACTTTTTCTGACTACGTGTTAACATATTAAATTAAATTCATACAAGTTTTCCTGATTTTTAATAATCACTGGAATTAAAAAAACACCTATAAACAAATATACAAATAGAAAGAATAAAATAATACCGGTTTTGAATTAAACATGCCAAGTGATGACATTACTTGTACAAAAGTTGGGCACGTCTGTCTCTTAGTGCCAATTCATGAGTACCACATTATTTTAAGAATTTTATTAATCTGTCTAGTATATCAGATAGGCCTAGTATTTCGACACATGTTATTATTATTATTATTATTATTATTATTATTAGCACCGCGTCTTACTACCCGTTCGGGTTATACGCACTTACGCTAATGTGTAATGGTTGGGTGATTGTGAGATGAAATGAAGGACCTACAGTTTAACGTGAAATCCGAACCACGGTGGAGGCCTGGCATTCCTCACATTCACAAGATGTCTTGTCAGAGGTGAAGGAAGGGTCTGGTAATCAGATAAATCTTTGCCGGGACTGAGGATTGAACCCCGGCCGCCAGCATAGAAGTCTGACACCTTACCCCTAGACCACCAGGTCACCGACACATGTTCAATGTGTTTTTGTACTGAAACTCTGACAGTGGAATCTATCTGTGATGCAATATTTACTGTTACAAATGTTTTAAACTTACATCTATTTTCTAAATTGCATACAACCCGAACGGGTAGTAAGACGCGGTGTTAAAAATAATAATATTTTATAAATGAATTGCACAGTCTTCGTGTTTTATTAATTCTCTCACTCAAATGCATAAGAGCTTCACAGCTTACCACAACCCCTCACCACCAGATAATAAATAATAAAAACAAAATAAGCTCTGTTTTTCTTCACTCACAGTTGACCAAGATTTTTTTTTACCAAACTAAGCATTAGAAAAAGTTATTTTTTTCCCTTGCCATCCACATGCATACATGCAAATTCATTAGGCTAATGTGTATTCCCAATAGTTTGATTAAAGTTTTCCTGCAGCCTTTATGAAAATAACGGAGTTTTTAGTAAATAATTTATTTTATTCATTTTAATCTATCACGTTCTTTCGTCACCTTACTTCTTGGCTCTTAATGCACCTTAAAACAGAGACACATAGATTTCTTATCTTTTGGAACCGCGTCTTACTACCCGTTCGGGTTATACACTTAAGTACTAATTACGCTGATGTATTAGGAATTGAGAAGGTTAAATTTATAGAAAGTGAACCCACATTTACATGGAGGCAGAGTGGAAAACCATTTAGGAAGAAAAGTTCACCCGAGCGAGATTCTATCCTTGATCTCCGCGTGTTCGCCAGTTTAGCTCAACATGACTAGAGCGTTAGTTAATTACGCCACCGAGGTGGGTGACACATAAATAAAACAAATTAAAATATAAACCACCTTTATCGTATATCGGGCCCACTTGGACTGGCCCATTCACTACGTGCAGCTTGCATTGGAATAATAGAGTAGGGGGCATTGACCTTGAGATATGCCACATTGAGCGTGGCTTCTCTGAGAGGCCCCGCTTCAACTTCTATGTTCGGTCACTCTAGCGCTGGTACAGTCCTCGCGTGACGATTGGAGCGAGGGATGAATAATCTTGACTAGAATACTGTATGATGAATCCGATAACTCATTGCGTGTTATTCATATTCACATTTTTTCCAAAATATGTTATAGGATAATTTTTTTTTCTTCAAAAAATGAAGGAATAATATTGATGAGACCCGGCCCTTGTGGCCCGTAAGGATGGCCCCTGGTAAAATAATATTCGTATGGCGCTCTCACGAATTAATCAGGGAGTTTTGAAGAAAACTAAGTCCACCGTTAAGAATTTTTAGAGAGGTACACTAACGCTTTCTTGGCCATGATTACTTTCAACTTACTTACTCACTTTATGGCATTTAAAATTCGAAAGTCCATTTCCACACTTACAAAAGTACGCCACCTATCCCTACTTTGAGTTATTTCTACCTAGTCTCCTTCATTACGCCCCATCTCTTTCAGGTCCATTCTAATCTTATCCTCCCATCTGTGTTTAGGTTTTCTCAATTGTCTCTTCTCTTTGGGTTTCAAAGTCAATACCCTGAGCATGGTTCTAGAGTCTTCCATTCGCGCTGCATGTCCTGCCCACCGTAATCTGCTAAATTTGCACATCCTAACACTATTTTGTGATGTGTACAGGGTATGCAGCTCATTTTTATGTAACCCCTTCACTCCAGTATTTTCATCCCTTTGTGGACCAAATATATTTCCTAGCCCCTTGTTCTCGAACACTCTAAATTGGTTTTCGTCATATAAGGTCAGACCATGGCTCCTTTCAACACTAGCTGTGAAAAACAATGTTATTGTTTCTAACACACACACAAAAATGTTTGTACAAGCACTTTATAGAACTAAAAACACACTGAAAACTTATAATGACTTAAAAGTGAACTTAGTTCCTTTTTCTACATTCATCAATTTAATTTCCAGTGATAGTGTATTGTGTGCTGTCTTAGGGATTAGTTAGTATGTAAACCATGTGCTGTCATATCCTCGTGTTTTGAAAGTGCAAGTTAAAATCAATTATCAGTTTTATTATCAAGTATGTAATAAAATTCTGCATAGAATAATAACCAATATATATTTACAACACAATATAACCTTTTCATACTTCATTTTTGCTATCCTCCCACTTTATTCACACCCTCTATCTTTCTTGTTTGAGGTTAATAGCAATGAACCTATGTACAGTCCAATTTTCATACTAAGAGCACAACTAGAATAATGACTAGACCGACTTATATGTATTCATATCTCAATTTATGTGGTTTTAAACTGTCACTTTTGATAGCTACTGTCAATACTTAACAAAACAACACTGATAATAAAGTAGAATGTTATTAATTTTTGCCGCTAAAAAATATGTTTTGTATTTTATAAAATGGCCTTCAATATGGAAATTGGGCTGTACCTTTGAAGATGTATGGACAATCCCGTACACTGGCATAGTGGTGTTGTTATCTTTCTACTTCAACACAAGGCAGGTGACTTATTTATTCTCACATTGTGAAACGAGTTGGCGTATACACTCTGGCGCAAATGGTGTAACAACAATTCTAGACAAGCGAAGTTATTTGTTACCCCAAGCATACCTCTTCAAACTTTTTACTACCCGTGCATTAATACTGAAGAGATATATTTCTACTCTTTTCTTTTATAATAGTATTATCGGGAAAGGAGGAGGTGAGGTCCCGAGCAAAGAAGATAATAAAGTACAATGGGACACGTTTCTTTAATTGGGTATGGTAACATCTTCTTGTGGTGTGTGCATAAGTAAAAATAAATAAATAACATGGGGGGAGGGGGGGGGGACCTGCAATAAATTATCTATTTTAAAACGTTTCTATTATACCGGCTGAAGAGATATACCACGTACTGAAGGTGCGAAGGTCGAACCGGTATGAATCACTTCCATATACTCGATTCTTTCAAGAAAAGACTACAAAATGATCATAAAAGTCTTGATTCTTCCCTCGTGCCTAGAAATCTATTCCCTCCAATGCGGCTTACAATGTACCAGTTTGATTAAATTATGGGCTCAACAATGTCGCGTTAAGAAAACAAAAAAAACTTTAAGTGATGTGCTAGTAAAAGGGGCGGAAATATGTTTACAATGTGTGAACAATTGTTCCTTAGACTTTTATATCGAACTAACGACTGAAGAATTCGAAATACCATGCATAAAAAAATATATTAAAAATAAACGCATTTCCTTTTCTGTTTTTTCAAACTAACTTTATTGGAACCCCATCGCTGTGCTATCGTTCCCATTTCCATGTTTTAAAATTTATGTTGGGATCGACCATAAATGTCACGTAGAGCTAGTTTTAAGGTCAAGCAAGGTTATGTGCGGCCATGGAAAATAATAGCTAACATACACTTTAAAAATTAGGTTTTTCGTATACACACACACACACGCCCACACATAGGCCCTACACCTCAAAAATAACTTGTTTTCCGTTGAATTTCTACACTGACATTTTTCCCCCCCTTTCAGAATTATTGTTTTAATCCTGATATACGAGCTTTTTAGTGTGGAAGTAAAAAAAAAATGTTGTTTGGGACCTCGCATTCCAAAGTGACTAGTTAGGTGTTGCTTTATACTATTATAGCCTACACTCCGATTATATGTGGTTCCTTAGAAACTTGGTATATTTGGTACCAACGGTACTTTAGTCATTAAGCGTGATAAATTGTTAGATAAGGTTATATTCCACCTCCTTCTGTCTCCCCCCACCCCGCTTCCGCCTTTTATTTATCCGTGTAGCGACAATAAAAACGTCTTGTTACGATGTAGGTCTCAATGTAAAACATTCGTTATATTCATAATTTCTTCATTATAAAAATAAATGAGACAAAATAGATGACAATTTTTTTATCGGCTTAGTTTTGTATCAACCTGGTTTGTCCAAATCATTATTTTAAGCTTTTGAATATTAAAGATGGGAATTTATTGCTTTATTTTGATAAAGCTTAGCTTCTAGATAAATCGCAATGCAGTTTTTAATTTTATTTTATTGAGGAATATTAAAACAAGGTCCATCTTAATCGAACATTTTAATTCAATACAACTTGGCGTTGGGTATTTAATATAAAACATCTTACCTCAACACAATAAATAAAAGTAGAAGCCTATTTGATCAAGCTTGATAGGAAGAACATTAAAGAAAATTATTTTTCAGTTAAAACTCTTCATCTCTCTCCACTAAGCCACTCTATCTAATCCCCCCTTCCCCCTAACCACGGCCTACTACACATCAAGAATATCCGTATTTAACTAAGCTAATAGGGTAGGTAAGAATCAGGTAGAATTTAGAGAAAATATATCCGCATTTGCGCGAAGGAAGAGTGGAAAACTATTTAGGAAAACACTCTCAGTACCACCGGCTAGTATTTTAATTCTGAACTAACATTCACTGGCAAACTAAACTAGATGAGACTGACGTTTAATCCACCCGCTCACCGATGTATTTTATTTAAAAAATCTGAAGCTAAAATATATATTGTTTTGTAATGTGTGTTTGTCTTTTCACACCTTCCAGAAGCCCCTAGATAACCTAGAAATCTGACATTATGCACATCTAAAGTATAGGCCACGAGACAGAATCTAACTGAGCCTAATTTTAAATTTAATGTTTCTTCTGATTGATATTATTTTCTAAACAACCCACTATTACAATTACCTGTTCCTCTGTCCTCTGCCCAGTTGAAAAAAAAAAAAATTCGAAATGTCCAGAAGACTTAGACAGCTGATACTTTGCAGGCAGGTAGAACCTAATCCATAATAATGCAGAAATACTTGCTGATCAAAAACTACCATGTGGGGAGGGCTTGAGGGGGTTGGTAAAAAAAATAAGTAAAAAAAAACTCGAATTCCAGATGATCTAGTGAACTGAAATTTAGCAATCAGGTTGTTTGCAACTCCTGATACAAAATATTGCAGGAATACTTTCTGACCGAAAATTCCCATGTGGGGTTTACAAAAAACTAAGATTGAAAAAGTCTCGGAACCCAGAAGACCTAGTATTTATATAATAAGCTAAAGTTATAAACACGGTAGTGGCACGTAACCTAAGTAATCAACACAATTTTTCTCTATGCTTCTTGATGTTTCTACCACTTAGTCGATCCTTGTGAAGAGCTTCTGTTTCAATTATGGACCGTATTGACAGCGAACAGATCTTTAAACAGACGTACAGTTTAGTTCCGTGCTGGAATCTTGAAAGTAGTCGATGAGGAAACATTGGATAAAACGTTCTAAGTCCACTATTTTTGGTGAGAGAAGCTCGAAGAAAGTCCACTCACTACATGTTAATACCCTTCCTGGTTAGACGCATTTTTAATAAATACGCTTATGTGGAAGGAGGGAGGAATGTATATTTTTTATTAGATGAATTGTACCCACATTTTTGTCGTGGGATGATAGAGGACCATTTAAGAAAAGAAAATCATATTTTTCGATTTTAAGAAGAGCCTCGGATAGGAAAAGATGGTTAAACCTAAAATGTATTCTCGATGTGCATGAATTTGGTTAACTTAGCATATGGATGGTAAATAATGCCTGCATTGGTGGATACTTGGACAAAGGCTTCAGTCTTGCCTTGTCTAGTTTCCTGATGACAAGGAAGTTGGGATTCTAATCCTGGCCATGTGTTCTGAAGTGTTTTTATTATTACTAGCACCTGTCCGGCTTATCCACATTAACCATCCTGATGGACTTTGGATGAGAAATATGTAACTTTGGGGAAAATGTATTCACATTTCCATGGAGGGAGAGTATAAAATCATGTTGAATAAACCTCCTGAATAACACTCAGCTGGGATTTGAACCCCAACCTCTTTGGCAAAACATCAAAAAGATAATATAGTGTTTGGCTTTCAATCCGAGTATCC
Source organism: Timema shepardi (assembly GCA_902151425.1). NCBI lineage: Eukaryota > Metazoa > Arthropoda > Insecta > Phasmatodea > Timematidae > Timema > Timema shepardi. The sequence goes on from CABFVX010006508.1 coordinate 17,572, forward strand.
ACCGAAGATAGAAGATACAGTCCATTTTTCATAGGAATTATCTTATCTGACAGCTATGGAAGCCGCCAGAACTATTTTCAAATGCATACGTTGAATCATGTGTTCCGCAAAGGTCAATTTTATTAGATATTATCAATAACTATAAAATGAAACTAATAAAATAGTAAACTGTTTTCAATTTTGACAACAAAAACAATGTTTGTATTTTATAAAATGTCATTTCAATAAAATTTGAACTGTAGCTGCTGCTAAATACTAACTACAGTAGCCCCATGGCTTCTTTGGTGCTGACTGACAGCTCACAGTTGACTTCTGACAAATCAACATTTAGGTATATACCTAAATGTTGACTGTCAGAAGTGACATCTGCTAAACACTATGTTTTTGCGGATCATATGGTTCGGCGTAGGGATACATAATTTTGTCTGTTAACTTTTCAAAGCCGTCAGCTGTCAGTCAGCACCAAAGAAGCCATGGGGCTACTATACCTATGGTGATACATGTTAGCTCACTTTTAAAAACACTCTGAGAAGATCTGAAATGTGTGGAGTTGATTTGTTTCTCGTCCCAAGCGATTTCAGTGTCTGAACAAGCTACCGTTGATTAGCACGTGGTGACAACTGAAGAGTCTGTGTGTGGACAATCCATCAGCACAGAAGCTTTCTGTGACAAACGACACACTCAAACGTGTTTGTACTTCCCGTTGAGTTCTAATTAGCACCTATCAGCTATAGGCGAGTGTACAGGCTTACAGATGGAGAAGATCAACACAAAGATGGACGCACTAAGAGCTATTCCATTTGAGTGTTTCTCTCTCTGTATGTGTGTAAAATGATTTGTGACCAAGACGCGTAAGCTTCATGTAGGCTACCGATACACCTCTCAATGGTAGTTACTTTTTTATTTTATTTGTTTAGCACCATGTCTTACTACCCGTTCGGTTTATACGCTTAAATACCAGTTACACTAATGGGCTAGGAATTGAGAAGGTTGAATTCAGAGGAAGTGAACCTGAATTTGCTTGGAGGGAGAGTGGATAACCATTTAGGAAAAACCACCCCCAGGTCACCCGACCAAGATTCGAACCTCGATCTCCCCGTCCTCGGTAGTCAAGCTCAACACGACTTGCGCGTTAGCCAACTACGCCACCGAGGTGGGTCATAGTAGTAACTGTGATTGTCAGCAACGTCACTGAATAATTTCTTTTTTCAGGCACCGCGCTTTACTACTCGTTCGGTTTGTACGCCTATGTACTAATTACACTAATGGGTCAAGGATTATGAAGGGTTAATCGAAAGAAAGTGCACCCACATTTGCATGGAGTGAGAGTGGAAAACTGTTTAGAGAAACCACCCTCAGTGCACCCGACTGGAGTCGAACCCTGATCTCCCAGTCTTCGACAGTCTAGTCTAATATGAGATTAGCGCCTTAAACCACGTGACCACCGAAGCCTTAAAGTGGGGATGTAGGAGGCGTCGGAAAAGACCAGGGCCTTTTAGTTTTTATACCAAAACTTTTTTTAGTCTAAATAAATAAAACATTTCTTCAATACAAACATAGTTTAATTTTCTTCATAATATGGTGTTATCAACATTTATTTAAAATACCGGTATATCAAGTGTGTCCTGGAATTAAATAGCAACCTTTTCTCTTCATTTAAATAGTTTTTCATCTAATGCCTCTATGTTCATGTCAGATATTCAAAATCTTTGATATCACCATGTGAAGAAAATTAGACTCTATGCTTCTACTGAAGCAATATTTTATTAATTTTTGCCAAAAACAAGTATTGCTATAAAAACTGCAAAAACACTGGCCTTTTCTTGAGTTTATTACACGCCCACCTAAACACTTTTTCTGTTAGGTCTAGTAGTAGGAGTTCCTGGTTACAGATCCAGAGGTCCTGGGTTAAATCCTCGGCGCTTCCATAAATCTTCTGTGGAGCAGTGGGTCTGGAACGGTCTTCGTAAGAACAAATGATGAGCTACTTGAATAATTAAGTGGCGACTCCTGTCTAGAAAACTAAAATTAGTGGCATTGTGCTAATCACATGACACCCACTATCAGCAAATGTTGGCATTATATATTACTCTCCTCGATATAACATGAGTACAAAATAACATGGCTATAAGGTGTATTAGGTATAATTTAAATGGCAATTGTTTAGTTTTTTTTTGTGTTGAAAAGTCATCTGAAAGGCTTTTTTATACCGAAATCCTAGTATAAAATAAGATTTTTGTAGGAAAATAGGCTTTTCAGATGTTCATTCTTATATAAATCAATGTATGTCTTCTTTGATTTCCATCAGTGAATTTAGAGTAGCTATTTTTGAGAAAATAAGACGATCACTTTAGCTTTCAAGAAGTGAGTGTGACTGATCGCAGACGATCCATTTATTGGCTCAACTATCAAGTCACATTGCTCACCAAATAAATGAATCACTAAAGATACAATACAATTATCCATAACAATAACATATTACTAAAGAGAAAAGGTGACAGTATATATATATTTTTTAATCACACATTAATCGTTATGATAGTGTCGTGTGCTCACAATAACAAAACAATACGTCGAATAGAATATAGGCGTAGGTAATGTCGTGCGTTATTATATATTCACATACCAGTGCTTTCACATGTCCGACGACCCCGCATGATGTCACTGTGCGTCGCAATTGAAAGGGTAACAATTCTGAATCGCCCCCGAATGACCGAACGCAAACTGTTGCGTCCACTTCACAGTGTAATCTGGTAACTTGGCATAATGGCTACAATACGCACCACACGACACAATACGACAAGAGAGTGGTTGGGCAGAGGGGGGAGGGGAGGGTTATACAACCTCGAATAATTTTAGAGGGGGTTCTAGGGAAGGGCCAACTAGTGAGATTGATTGTACGGAATGAATCAGTTTGGCAATTCACATTCAAATCTGACACATAGAACACGTATTCAACAACGCTGTAGGCTTTGAAGGGTTGGTTCAGGGGAGACAAGGGTGGGAAGTGGTACAGTCGGTTCAATTTAGTTTTCACTGTAGGGGGCACAGCATGCATCATGAGTTCATGGTATTCATACAGGGAGGTTGAACCGGGGGGGGTTGTGACATTTCGTAATGGACACAGACATATTTGGTGAGATCGAGAGTTAAAGCACACATGATCTGTTATGCATTTATTTGGGCACCTTGAGCAGCGTTGCCAATTTCACTACTTTATCACTAAACCTAGCGACTTTAAAGGGTCTGAAACGACTAATTTTCATTTTTAGCGACTGGTGACGTTCCTTAATTTTCTCTCAAGTTCATGTTCTTTATTTCAAATTTTAATGCTGTAGAATTTTGATTTTTGAACTATCGTACTGCAAGAACGGATAATGCATTGCTTTGGTTTACAGAAGAGCTCTAAACTCACTATCTTTCATTTACAAATCATAATGATATCGTTCAGGATCCGAAGATCATGGTTTAGCGACAATCTAGCGACTTTCTGGTACTAATCTAGCTACAACACTCATATGGTCGTTGGCAACATTGACCTTGAGTGACTATTCTATCATATTTACAGACCTGATATTGTTCTCTGAATGTATATTAGATTTTATTAAAATACTAAAAACAAATTTCTCTCGACATAGATGATCTTAGGGGCATAGTAAAAGGTAAAACTTTTTCAGGAAAATGCAAACGTATTAGTTGAGCAAATAACATAAGCTTACAATAAATACCACTGCGCCTACAAATATGTTGTCTTTGACACTAGGGCACACACACGGAGTAGTGAGACGGAAAATCTTCCGCTTCAGAAAATTTCAAATTCCAGCTATTTAAATGAGTTCCAATAAAGCAATAACAGTGACTACAGCCCTCTTTTTCACACTTACATATCTACTACAGCGCTAAGTGTTTGAATGTATCACGAATGTTGGTTCTGCCGTTTGTCAGGTATTTTAATAGGCCTACTTTGTTATTATAAACAAAGTATTTACGAATACACCTCTTTCTCTTGGAATTTGACGATCTGAAAATTTTAACAAAAAATGTTTATACATATATTTACCATTGTTTGTTTGAATCTTATTTCCATCTTATCATCAATACATTATTTTAGTGTTGGCTTAAGTAATGGATATCTATTTTCCCCTCCACCCCCTCTCTAGTCCTCCAACACAATATTTGATGGTTTTATATACTATACATATATGTAATGGACACCACCCCCACCAACCCAGGCCCTTCATCTACTTCGTAGGTCGCAAGCCACCACTGCATGGTATTTTTTCTTCATCCACATCAGTGGGCACGTAAATAAAGGTATCAGAATAGTTGTTTGTTTTTTAGGTGAGAAAAAGGATTGAGGTTCGAACATCTTTTGGGCTTACTGAGGTTTACCTTCCTAACCAATGATTTTACATTCTCCCTCACCGCAAATGCGGTTAAACTTCCTCTAAAATTCTATCTACTTCAAACCTTACTATATTAGCAAAAAGATGTGAAAAGCCCAGACGGATAGTAACTAGTTTATTTTTCAACACATCTTAATATCTCTTGGGACTATCCACAGTTAATTATTCTTATGGGTTTGGCGTTGAGGGAAGTAGAAATTGAAGCAGATGTGACTGAATTGGCGCGGAATGGAAGCGGGAAACTTTTAAAAATAGTCCTCCATGTACCAAGAGAGGATTATATCGCAGACGTTCCCACCACCAACAAACTAGATAAGCTTGACAGTCCACGGGCTCTCTTGGGTGGGTTGGTTGTCTTTCATGATGAGACCAAACTTGCCAGTCAGAGTAGTATTGTCCAAACTTGCCAGCCAGAGTAATATTGTCCATTATGAGACCAAGCCTGCCAGTCACAGTAATATTGTCCATTATGAGACCAAACCTGCCAGTCACAGTAATATTGTCCATTATGAAACCAAACCTGCCAGTCACAGTAATATTGTCCATGATGAGACCAAACTGGCCAGTCACAGTAATATTGTCCATGATGAGACCAAAACTGGCCAGTCACAGTAATATTGTCCTTGATGAGACCAAACCTGCCAGTCACAGTAATATTGTCCATGATGAGATCAAACTGGCCAGTCACAGTAATATTATCCATGATGAGACCAAACCTGCCAGTCACAGTAATATTGTCCATGATGAGACCAAACTGGCCAGTCACAGTAATATTGTCCATTATGAGACCAAACCTGCGAGCCAGAGTAATATTGTCCATGATGAGACCAAACCTGCCAGTCACAGTAATATTGTCCATGATGAGACCAAACCTGCCAGCCAGAGTAATATTGTCCATGATGAGACCAAACCTGCGAGCCAGAGTAATATTGTCCATGATGAGACCAAACCTGCCAGTCAGAGTAGTATTGTCCAAACCTGCCAGTCACAGTAATATTGTCCATTATGAGACCAAACCTGCCAGTCACAGTAATATTGTCCATTGTGAGACCAAACCTGCCAGTCACAGTAATATTGTCCATGATGAGACCAAACTGGCCAGTCACAGTAATTTTGTCCATGATGAGACCAAACCTGCGAGCCAGAGTAATATTGTCCATGATGAGACTAAACCTGCCAGCCAGAGTAGTATTGTCCATGATGAGACCAAACCTGCCAGTCACAGTAATATTGTCCATGATGAGACCAAACCTGCGAGCCAGAGTAATATTGTCCATGATGAGACCAAACCTGCCAGTCACAGTAATATTGTCCATGATGAGACCAGTCCATTATGAGACCAAACCAGCGAGCCAGAATAATATTGTCCATGATGAGACCAAACCTGCCAGTCACAGTAATATTGTCCATGATGAAACCAAACCTGCGAGCCAGAGTAATATTGTCCATGATGAGACCAAACCTGCCAGCCAGAGTAATATTGTCCATGATGAGACCAAACCTGCGTGCCAGAGTAATATTGTCCATGATGAGACCAAACCTGCGAGCCAGAGTAATATTGTCCATGATGAGACCAAACCTGCCTGTCACAGTAATATTGTCCATGATGAGACCAAACTGGCCAGTCACAGTAATATTGTCCATGATGAGACCAAACTGGCCAGTCACAGTAATATTGTCCATGATGAGACCAAACCTGCCAGTCACAGTAATATTGTCCATTATGAGACCAAACTGGCCAGTCACAGTAATATTGTCCATGATGAGACCAAACCTGCCAGTCAGAATAGTATTGTCCAAACTTGCCGGTCAATAGTCCATGATGAAATTATCCGAAGTGTACCGGGTTCTCGATGTAATAGGCCACGGCTATTATCTCTCACCAGGACTATAGGCGCACCTTGCCAAACAATAAATACATTGCCTTCAATGGCGCGAGTTTGAATGGTTGTGGTGGGGGGCAGGGGGGTCATGATGAGGAGGGTACCTCCCCTATTGTACCAACTCAGGGGACTGTACCCCTCCACCTCCCGTCATTGTACCAATAGCTACGGGATTCCCTCTACAATAGGTCTCGCAAAGCACCGGCCCACATTATATTCACTATAATCCTGTTTGCGAGCTGCTAGCACAATGGGACGAGGTCACACCATAAACCTTGCATTGCCCTCGAGGTCCGACAGGGGTTTTCAAGGGGGGGGGGGGGAGNCTGACAATTCTCCGTAGATTTTACACTCTCTCGTGTGAGTGAGAGAGAAGAGGGTGATTCTCTACATAGCTCGACTCGATAGCGCTATCTATCTATACCTTACCATCAACTTCACAAACTTTCTGATGAAGGGATTTCTCCCTTGACAGGCGCGTGTTTTGGTTTGTGACGTATTGGGGGATATTTAAGGTGTGTTTAAAGAGAGCGTGAGTTAACGTTAGTATTTTCACAAATCCTATACCGGTAGCCAAACAAATTTTGATCCATAATGAATACAATATTATTGCTGTAGTTACGTTTTGTTTAATTTTCTACTTATTAGTTATCTCAATAGTTGTTCCGCATCGATGATCGCAAGGTCTAATACGTCACTCTTGTATTAGACTGAATAACCTGACACTGGATTACGATATGCTGTACTGAGGGTTGCTCTACCTAAATTGTTTACCATTTTCTATCCACGCAAATGCAGGTAAAATTCCTCTAAAATCATACCTTCCTCATTCTTATTACATGAGCGTGATTAATATATGCGTAAAGCCTGGACAAGCACTAAGACGTAGCGGATATATTTTTTTATAGCTATTTTGAATATTCTTCATGGGCATCACGAAATTTAAACAAAACTTTTTCTCTTCATTTTAGCTGGTTCTTTAGGCAGCTCGAGAAAAGTTCGGTGTTTTTGGCAGTTTTACTAACAAAACATTTTTTGATCAAAATATTGCTAAAGTTGAAACATAAGAGCTTAATTTTCTTCATATGTTGAAATCAACAACTGTTAAATATTGGTCATGAGCATAGCGGTATTAGATGAGTAACATTTTAAGTTAAATCAGTCAGATTCAGATAGGCTTAAACATTTTTGACAGTTACAAAATCAAATAAAGCAATTGGCATACATTCATACGTCAATCCATTTAATATGAAGCTGTTCTTTTTGTTAGGTGTTTTCAATGCCTATTATATAAAACTAATAAAGTAGTAAAATGTTATTAACGTTGACCGTAAACAAATATGGTTGTAATTTATAATAGTAGCTTTATACACCCAGTCCAGATATGTTAAGTAGGGAAATTCAGAGGGGTAAAGGGGATAGGAGGGGGGGGGGGGTGAATCTAAACTAGCAATGCCTTAATAATCAAGGCGTGCTACGTTGAAAAATACCACAGGGTCATATTCTATTTTTTTTAACTTCTTTATGATATTAAATTAAGTCTATTCATGTTCATCAAAACTATTCTACATGGGACCAAAATTATATCTATTATTGTAAACACGTTTATCCTGATTCGAAATCAAAGGTTAAGACTATTTCACACGCCAAAAAAAAAAGTTGTTTTCAAAATAACTTTTTAAAATGGGATCAATAAAATGACAACTGTGTACCCTATTGAACATAAAAGGGTTGTATCATATAAGGAAACAGTAGTGCAGGTATAGTAGTTTTCCCAGGATGAAACTCGTCATCTACCTGTTGTACAAAAAATAGTGTAAATTAATGTTTAGAAGAGAAATTTAGATCGACAAAAAACTACCTTTTAGCGTTGACCATCTTTATTTGATAGGGGATTTACATTACAATTATTGTTTTTTATTTTATTTTTATTTTTAGCACCACGTCTTACTAACCGTTCTGGATATACGTTTATGTACTAGCTAAGCTAATGGTTATAAGGATTAATAAAGTTATATCTATAGAACGTGTACTCAAATTTGCGTAGAGTGAGAGTGGAAAACAATTTTGGAAAAATCACCCTCAGTACACTTGACCAAGATTCTAACCTCAATCTCCCCGTCAACGGAAATCTAGTCCACTGCGAGAGTAGCGCATTAGACCATGCGGTCTTCGAAGCGAGTTTCTTCAACATTAAAGTGAATTGTGTTTGAGAATACATTCCAAAGGGAAATTATAATTGGTTGAATACATTAATTTGGGTTGATTTTAATACTTGCAGATAAAGTCATAAATTATACACATAAATACAGTTCTATCTACTGTGTCAGCCAGCTACATTGATTACCGTACATATTTTTTATTCACAATTTTTATTTCACGTGCTCTGCGTCTTACTACCCGACCGGTTTATTTTGAATATTTAATCTAATGGGGCAGGTATGGGGTAAGTAGAATTTTAGAGTAAGTGTACACGCGTGTTTATTGCAACCGCCTTTAAAACTATAGTAGGAGGTTGGTTAGAAAACAGGAAAAAATATCTTTTTGCAGCCATAATTTGTAACATTTTAATTTAATACTAGTGTGTTTTTTGTAAGTATTGATATTGTATATCTAATGGTACAGGCGAATATCACATAACTTGAGTGATGATTGTATTAAAGTGGTTTAGGTAACTTTTGTAACTGCCATAAAGGTCCTTTATTCCAGAATTTTACTCTGATGTAAACTATTTCAAAGCCGGGATAAACATATAATTTCTTGTGTCCTTGCCACTTATCTATAGTGCACCATTTTGTTTAGTGTTAAGGTGGGAGTCAAGAGAACGCGAGTAAAGGTCAGTAATGTTGTAGTTTTTATATCAAAACACATTAATGATAAGAAGAAATCTAATAACTCTCCAATAGGAACATAGCGTTTAATTTCCTTCCTGTTGTGATATCAACAGTTGTTTAATATCTGTCAAGGGTGTCTTGGAAATGAATGGTGATATTGTTTTCGTCTTTTAAAAAAATTTCTCAAACTTTTACGCTATGCTCATGACAGATATTTAAGAGCTGTTGATATCACTATGTAAATAAAACCAAACTATGTTCATATAAAAGAAATATTTTATTTATTTTGGCAAAAAAAGTTTTTGCTGATTTTTTTTTGCAAAAACACTGCTCTTAACTTGCGCTCGTTACATCCCCATTTTAATAATCTTGTAGGGGAGCTAAAATACGACTTATTAAAAAAATATTTCTTTATTCCTTTCAAACAAAGCAAATGAAATCATTTAATTTTTTCTAAATATCTCCAGGAAAGTAAACAATCAGAGCACTAATAAGTCACATGAATATTTCATATAAATATTTACACATAAAATATACAAATAAATATTTCATTCCTCCAGGGCCGAAAAATATATTCTTGGGGAAGTGAGGGTTTCGCCTTTCACAGTTATGAATTAACGGTTGGGGGCTGGATGTTGTGTCTGTTCTAGATAAAGGTTAGTTTATAGATCGTGTGCTGATATAATAGGTCAGTTTAGAATGTTCACTTTAAATATTTCAAACAAATAAAGTATTTTTAGACAGTAAATCAAAGATGTTGGGACATTTTCTATTAATAAATATAGTGTTCCATTATAAATCATTGTATTTTTCTAACGAATTGTGCACTATGCGCTATTTACAATTAGTCATGTGGGTGACCTGGTGGTCTAGGGGTAAGGTGTCAAGACGTTTGTGCTGGGGGTCAGGAGTTCAATCCTCGGTTCCAGCACAGATTTATCTGATTGATAAACCCTTCCTTCCCCTCTGAGAAGACGTGTTTTAATTATAACATGTGCATGTGGGGAATGCCAGGCCTCCACCATGATTCGGATCCCACGTTAAACTGTAGGTCCTCCATTTCATCTCACAATCACCCTACCATGACACATTAGCGTAAGTGCGTACAACCCGAACGGTTAGTAAGACACGGTGCTAAAAATAATAATAATATAAATAATAATAACTATTAGTCATGTGTTGTGCATGAATATGAACCAAGCCTTGTGGACGACTTGAGTCCGTATTGCAGACGAGTCGCGAGCTGACCGCGGAGACAGAAAGTTCAGGAAAAAACAAAAACAAAAAAAAAACATGGCAATTTGTTCGTTGAAGCAGGGTGTCAGCATATACCTCCCCTTACTCCCCCCCCCCNTCAAGCAGCCGTCCTTTCATCTACTAAAGGGAGTCAAGAAATATACGAGACACTGCGGCCTCTATAACGAGAAGCCATGCTGGGACACTGATTTCCTCCGACACCTTTACAAGATAATAAAACAATCTCATCTCTATACTATCTGTATACAGCAACATATTGTTAGAACGAACATGTTTGGTATTTCTCATGTAGGAAATATATTTAGGGGGTCTCCCTCGGTAGAATATTTAATATATTATATTTTAATAAAATACATTAAAATATACAATACATAATATAGGCTTATTATATAATATGTATTATAATATTATGTATCTTCTTATATTAATAAAATGAAGAGTTTGTTTAAATATTCGTATATACCATGAGTAGTCTAGTACGGTATATGGCCCCAATTTGAACTTTGACCCCGAGTTGGGTGACGTAATTATTGCGTGTTATGTCGCAATCCTTTTCCATGGGTTTTCCCTGGTGCCAGTATATTTACGTCTGATCTGAATTTCCCCTCTGGTTATTTCCATGACGACATGGGGCTAGCGACCTGTTGTCCCCCTTAAATTTCGCAAAGGTTTATTTCTGGTTTTCTATGTGGCAATGGGTTTTCCCTGATTACTGGCCATTTTGGCAGCTGGACAAGACAGGAATAGATCTTTATCTTGAATGATGTCACAGCCCTCCCCTTTTATGTGGAAATGGGTTTTTCCTGATAACTGACGCCAGTTTGGCGGCTCGACAAGACAGAAATAGTTCACGAGCTTGAATGATGTCGCAACCTTCCTTTCTATGTGGGAATGGGTTTTCCCTGGTGACGTCATTGCTCTGTCAAAAGCTTAGCTGGTAACAGCTATAAATATCAGCACCTGTTTTGAAATCCTTTCGTTGTATAACTTGTCTTTAGAGAGTTAAACAAGCAACCCAGGATGAGTGATTACGCTTCGCTGACGGATCTTGATGAGTAAATGTACTTTTCTAACAGGCACACTCATTATTTATTTGTTGTTAAATCATAGTGTATACATTTAATTTTATTTAAAATTACAATAAAATATGGCAAAGTTGTCTAAGTTTATTAATTTATAATAGGGTTATGAGAATTAAAACTACAGATAATCTGAAAGTGTCTAAAGAGTCACTTTTTTTGGATGAAATTTGGATAAAGCTATGCCTGAACAAATGTGTATTATAATCAATAGTAGTTTATTGAAAAAACTTGATTCCAAGCTAAAGTTAAATGGTAATTAATTTTGTTGGTAGTTTACTAATGACTGAATATGATTTTAAAATCGTATAAACAAGAGTGGTTATAATAAATTAAATAATGTATTTTGTATCAAAGAGTAATTTATTGAATACATTTATTACAAACTATAAAATTATTTGAGGGTAGTTTACTAAAAACTAAATTTTATTTAAAATATGTTTTGTACAAATGTTTATTATAATTAACATAATAATGTGTTTATTGGGGGTAGTGTTTTAAAATACCACAATAACATCAGTTTCTGTGGACCCTTACACATATGAAATACATTTAATAGTCCAGTATAAATATACACGAAAACAAACAATTTAAAAATATTTTTTGTGTCAAAAGCACTCTTGTACTGTTAGAAAGTATTTAAAAACCCGTTCTCACAGCTAAAAATTATACCTATTTCTATAAAAAGCTAATAGATCTACAACGGTCACTATCCTGCACAAGGGGATTAGATGTAAAGCTCGGCCGATGGCCGAGGACGCCCATTACTGTTGATCTTTTAAATACAGATACCAAGAACAGGCTAACACTTCAAAGTGATGAGTGTGTTATCATAAAATACACATTGGCCCGGATTGATAACGCTGCTAAATATCTCAGCATCACATATCTTTCTGGAGATTATTTTATCTTACTATTATATCACATAGATAGTCTGTTTAATATTGTTTAATTCAAGATACATACATATACCGCAAAAAATTGTGAGAAAAGATCTTGTGACTGTAGGTACCGTTTTACAGAATAAAGTCTACCACCCCGTGTACATCTAATGACGGATTACCGATGATTATGATACGTTGCCGTTTGGGTATCAAAGTCCTTGTAAACGCGCTCGCCACGACTAAAAGGTGATCATTTAGACGGGCTGAGTGGTCACATTTTTTTTTCTTTCACTTTAGACAATTCCACTGACATACCATTTTTCAAAGATTTGAGATTTATTAAATATTTTTTTCAGCATGAAAACACGCATATTTTTTATTGATTTATTTTATATACCCGGGATCCTTTTTTAATATATTTTTTAATTGGCCAGTACAATCCTTCACCTAACTGAATATTTCTAGTCAAATAGAATAAGTTGTTTGTATACCTTTTAATTCTAGTCAATTTTATTTTTACCTTGTACATATTTTAAATTGAATCCATCTGGTTGTGTACATATATTAAAATATTATTTAAACTAATCTTTGTAAATTAATACCGAGGCCACTATTCCCACTACTAGTCCAAGAAATTGATTATTATTTTCTCTACATCTACACATGTATAATTTACTTCAAGGTGTAAGATATATTCCATAACTATCATTTTTGTAAATAAATATTTCAAGTATACTTTTCATGGCGTGAGCCATATTTTTAAAACTTTGATTTGTGTAAATAAATATTACAAGCTAGACTTTTCATGACGTGAGCTATATTCTAGAACTTTGATTTGTGTAAATAAATATTCCAAGTATACTTTTCAAGATGTGAGATATATTTGTAAATAAATATTCATGATTGCTTATCAAGGTGTGAGCTATTTTTGTGTGAATAAATATTATAAAAACTGTTATGTTGTGTTTTAACGTCTACACCCCCCTCACTCCTATCGAATAAATACAAGTTCATTTAACTTATAAGCTCATTCTCAAACATTATGGACAAGTTGAAACATCCCTTTTCTCCCATCATCAGCGGACCTTCCGGCTGTGTAAAGTCACATTTTTTAGCTGACTTTACCCGTCACTTGGAGACAACGTGTAACGTTAAATTTGTTAAAATAGTATGTTATTCTGCTTTATGGCAACCGGGATTCCCCACAAGACAGGTCAAGTAAACGCATCATACTCTATAAGGGTTTGCTGGAAATGGATGACATCTGTAATGACTCTCAACAGCTGATTATCCTGGACGACCTGATGCGTGTAGCCAATGAATTGGTCGTCGATATTTTCACCAAAGGATGCCACCATCAAAATATTAGCGTCATGTACCTTACACAAAATATATTCAACCAGGGAAAGGGCCAAAGAGACATTTCCTTAAACGCACATTGTATCGTGCTTTTTAAAAATCCAAGGGATAAAGCTCAGTTTTACAAGAGGCTTACGCTGATGCTACAAGTACTCTCCACAGTTGTATATTGTTAGATTTCAAACAAGGTACACCCGAATGGTTCAGATACAGAATCCGCACAAATGTAGGGTGCTGCGTGTACCTACCACACAAAAGCTATAAAAACACCGACACTTCCTGATTAAAGATCATTTCATAACCATGAGTCCCAAAGTGCTGAAGCAAGCCCCTCTGCTACGTGCAATGTATTGCTTGAATCCGTAGCATCGTGTCGCCTTGCTGAAAATGTCCGACATGAAACTGATTGACTCTGTTTGCGAGTGTGCCTAAAACACTTTAAAAGGGCGGGTACCATTGAAAAATGTGCAGAAGACAAAGTTACGTGCTCACAAGCAGGTGTTGCGTAAGCTGGTCAAACGAGGAGAGTACTGGAAGGGGAAGAGATGACTACTCGTTCTGAAAGGAGGAGCGTTCCTACCCTTACTCTTAGCCCCTTTAATAAGTGGTGTCATAGGTTCCTTATTCAACAAGTAAATAATGGAACACAGGAAAAAGATGATATTGGTGTCCCCTGAAACGTTACACCGTAACGAGCAACACCATAACAAATGGCATTGGCCACAAATCTATTGGTCTCCAAGTTGGACAAGGAAATGGAAAAACTCGTCGCTTCAAAATTTGATGACAAGTTTAAATGGACTTTATACCAACAAGTGCTACAGCGCTATTTGCCCTTTAGTCAATACCCTCAACCGCCTGAAAATACCACCAGTACAACCACCCCTGAAGTGTCTGTACTTCCCATTACCTGCTGTACTCATTACTGTACCAGTACAGGCTCGTAAAAACGCTGAACTTTTACTAGAACATATTATTTCCTGAGGAGGTATCTCTTGGGACGATAACAAGGAAGTGAATATTCATGATACTCCTCTCAATGGATCTATTGTGGATTTAGTCAACGATCTGGTCAGAGAAAAAAGAAACAGCGAGCCATCTGGGTGGCAAGAATTTCTCACGTTGTTTCAAAAAATAAATGTTCTGAAAGAATCTATTGTAAATCCTAAACGTTTGGCGCCCATTAGAGATCCAATACCCGTACCCCAACCAATTACACCGTTGCAAAGCCCTAATAAGAAGAAACTGAAAAGAGTGGACAAAAACAGGTGGCTGCCGTTTCGATATTAATTGCCCGTTTAGCCGCCATCTACTACGACACTTCCCATCCCACAGGGTTTGCAGGGGTGGTGTCACTCATAAAGGCGTCAGGGAGAGATCCCGACAAAGTACGAGAATGGCTTGGTGCGCAGTATGCTTATACCCTACACAAACTGGTGATAAAACAGTTTCCACGCAAAAAGTACGTGGTGTCAAATATTGATGATCTCTGGCAGGCCGATCTCAACGATATGCGAAGTCTAGGAAAATATAACAACGGTGCAGTGTTCCTGCTCACCGTCATTGACATGTTTAGCAAGATGGCCTGGGCGAGGACGCTTCCATTCAAGGCGGGGAGCGTTATGAGAGACGCCTTTTGGGAAATTTTTAAACAAAGTGGGCGTAAAACTCTAAGTTTACAGACGGACCAGGAGACAGGGTTCACGGCACGTTATGTCCGGAAATTTCTCAAGAAAGAAGGCTTGCATTACTACACCGCTCATAATCTGGACGTGAAGACAAGCATCGTTGAACAATTCAATAGAACTCTGAAAGGGCGGATGTGGCACTACTTTACCAAAAATAACACACATCAGTATGTGGACGTCCTTCAAGATCTCGTCGGCGGTTACAACGGCGCAAAATATTCCAGTACCAAGATGGCACCTGCCGACGTTTCAGAAACCAATGTCAGAGATAATCTTTATGGGAAACGGCGTCCAAACTCAAATAGTAAGCCAAAAATGAAAGTCGGTGATACAGTGCGTATTAGCAAATTCAAAATTCGGTTTTAAAAGGGCTACGAAAGCAATAGGAGCGAAGAAATTTTCAAAGTTACAGTGTTGTGTTGTGACAAGCAATCCTCTACAGGTTGACTAATCTTGATGGCGAGGAGGTGGAGGGAACGTTTTACGAACCTGAATTGCAACGCGTACGTCTTCCCGAAACTTTTAAAGTAGATACAATACTACGTGTCAAGGGTAAAGATGCCAGAAATAAAGTGTACGTGCAGTGGAAATGTTACCCCGCCAGGTTTAATTCTTGGATCCCTGCCAGTTACGTCAGCACCCTATCATGAAGGACCAATTTTACATCACTTTGCCAAGCAACAGCTCTATGGAATATTTCCCCAAAAATACCCTCGAGAATCTCACCACGCGATTACCCTACCATCTTATATTCGACAGCCAGTGGGAAGTCGCTCTCACCGAATTCCAATATCCGTGTCCTTTCACCACCGTACCCGAGGACCAAAATATTGTATGGTACAACTGGGTGGACGCTAACGGCGTGGAACAAATATTCAAGGATCACATCTCTCCTGGAAACTAAAGCTCTATCTAAGAATTTTTCAAAGCCCTAAACGAAGTAGAGGCGTTCAAACGGGATTCCGGAGTTGTATTCAAGTCCACAAACCCTAACATAAAAGTGGACATTGTTTCTTCTTAATCAAATATACAGCTGCTTACTCTATCAAGTCAACTAAGCCTACAGCTCGGTTTCGATCCTCAGACTAATCTGATAAAAGTCCCAAAGTCACTGTACGCCGCAAACATTCTATTAGGCTTGCATTCGCAAATGTACATTTACACGGATATCGTCAATCCACAGCTCATGGGTGACATTGTGGCACCACTTTTACACTTTTACTTATCGTCGATATCAACAACATAAACTATCTCTACGGCATAAGTAAGACAGTTAGCTATGATCCGTTGCACTACGTGCCCGTACTTAGAAGGGAAATTGAAAATTCGGAAATCAATATAAGAGCAGACACTGGTGAACCTGTACTATTCGAGTTTGGAAAAATGTTCGTGAAACTTCATTTTTGACACTACTCCACATGAACTGTCCCTACCAAAGATACTACGTCAACCAGGCTGGAACAGGAATATCTTCAATATACCACAGTACCTCCTATCAACGGGATAGGAAGTTTTTTCGGCGGCCTTTTCAAGAGCTTTGTACCTTTGCTGAGAAGTGGTGCTAAAGCAATTGGAAAATAGTCTCTTCATACGGGTATCGACGTGCTCTCCATCGTCTCCAATCACCGCCTTCCTTTCAAAGAGGCTCTATGGCAGCATGTCGGCGAGGCTGGAATAAACCTGAAACGCAAGGTGGAGATCGACATACTGAAGACCGGTTCAGGCTTTAAGGGGCGTAGTAAAAAGCACCGACGTCAGTCTTCTGTCGCTGCCCGAAGTAAAAAGGTCAAGAAAGAAGCAGTAGATATTTTCAGTTGAAATGTCGTTTCGACACCCCTAGTACTATGAGTGTGCCAGCTGTGAACTCAACCTTGTTTCCGTCTCACCAACGCAAATCAGTCTTGAAAGTGGACAATGGCTCCAGTACAAACCTGTCTCTTCCCTCAACGATGATTGGTCCATCAAATTTACCGTTACCGCTCAAGGCGAGTTCTACATATATATCTTTCACAAACTATACTATATCTCAGGGAGGCCATCATGAAACCCTACGGTGGTTCTTTCACTGAGGTGGATCAAATCGATCCCGTCAACATTTGACCTGGGGTCTGTGGTTCGCAGACAGCCCTAGGACTTTTGAGGAGGCTAACGTGGGCAACAAGGGATTTGAGGCCTATCGCAGTCTCACCGCAAAAAGTAAGACGGAGTATCTTTTGGGGTATCTGCATTGTGACGTGTTTAACCAAAAGAAATACCTTTTAAACGGCACCCGTGTGGAAGAAAAGACATTCACTATTCCTACAGATGTGCAAGGGAAATCACCGGACAGTTACTCAAACGATGAATCGTGGGATTAGTATCAAACGCGTTGTTCAACGAAGACGCCACCAAGCCTATGGCATGAACCATCTGTCGCTGTGCGTGGGCAGCGAACAAGTGTCGTCGAAACCGCTAGAGCCCGATTTTTCAAATGGCCACTATGTCATGTCCTACCATACACTGTTTTCTGGAACGGGTATCCATTTCATAAACGAAGGTAGCGAAATCACACGGGAAGCCTTCCCCAAGGAATATCATCTCATGGTTTTCGATCTCACACCTAATCTGTCCACCCACGTGACATTGCATTGGAATTTGACGAGGCACGGCTTTCTTAGCAGAGCTCTGACCAAAACCGTCAACTGTATCGTGTATGGGGAGTTTGCCAACATCATCACCATCGAATTGGACCAAAACGTCGAGAATATCGTAAGCGACTTCCCACCCCTTACACTTGTCATTTAAATCATGGGCATCAATGTGGATTTCCAGAGCTTCATCGGCTACAACAAAGAGCTTATCGTCAATGAACAGAGTGTTTTATCTTAATGTGGTACGTTACTTCATCATTGGGTGTTAAAACCCTCATACGCTATCGAGGAACTTTCAGCCGCCGCTAAAAAGCAAGCCGACTATATCGTCAACAAACTGCATGGTATTCCCTGGGATCGCGGTGAAGTAGATTACAGCCGGCTCAAATTCCTCATTTCCCGTGCCACAATGGTTGGAGAAACCGTCTATATCAAGGAAGCAGAAAAGAAATAGTTTTTGGCCAAATACACGCCTACGCCCGTCGGGGATCTGTATGACAGAGGTTTTTCATATTTAAAAACACTTAAATTGGGCCACACCGTGTGCATGGCACATAGATAGCTCTGTATGGAATTTCTGTTCGGCCTCCATCGTTTGGGGACTTCGAGAATGAATGATTGAAGATGGACACGCTCACCATAAGACGTGTGCTGAAAACAACCCCATGGTTCAGGTCTGTAAAGTCGGATATTTTCCCTGCTGATCAACAACCCACAAGAATAGTGTGACCTGCCGCTCTCGTCATCAACACGGATCCTCACACCAAGCCTAGGGTGCATTTGATCGCCATATTTATCGACAATAACAGTGTGCGAGAATATTTTGACAGTTATGGTTTTCCACCCCGTATAAAGTCACATCTGGCATGTATACTCAGAAACACTTCACGCACGTCCCATAGCACGCTACAACTTCAAAGAATAGCCTCGGATGTTTGCGGCCATTACTGTCTTATTTACCTTTTCTATCATGCCTAGAACATTCCGATGAAAACTTTCCATGCCCTATTCTCGCCCACCAGTCATACAGGCAACGACGCTAAGGTGATGAGGTATTGCAACACATTTTTCAAGACTGTAGGGTCCTACCGTCCCTCAAGAGGCTGCGTCCAATCAGCGTGCACCTATAAAAGGGGCGTCCCAACGGCGGGCTGGCCATAACCACGAAAGTCGTCGAAGCGATCACACATCATGAAAGGTCAAGACATTTGCGCCCGCAAAGCAAAGCCAATGAGCCACTCTCCATCACCAGTATTTTCAACATTACTTCTGCTGGATGAAGTCGACAGCAAACGTGTCATCGTCAGCATGAGTGTCAAGAACAATTTTTTGCCATATGTTTAGCTAGTAAAATGGGGAGGGAACTGTGCGGTGTTTAACCGTACAGAGTGGCAAGAACTGGGAAGCTACAAGTCGGTCATATCAAATTTTTCAGCAACACACAACCTCCTCAGAAGATTTGTCAGACTAATCATGAAATCTCTCTGAGACACATGTGCGTTAACCGTATGGTCGTTATCATCAAGAAACAAGATGCCGGATTCAAACGGGTCACCTATCTAGCATCTAGAGTATTTTGTCAAAACCTTTTCTCTTTATTTAAAAAGTTTTGACAAAATTCCAGGACACCCTTGACAAATATTTAAGATCGGTTGATATTAGCATGTACAGAAAATTAAACTCTATGCTGCTACTGGAGAAATATTTGATTTATTTTGCCCAACAAATTTCAATTATATGAAAAGAATAAAAATTCTTACGCTCTCTTCTTCTGCACCTTAATGGTGAAAGTAAAGTAGTGAGATAGGTATGACCTTGAGTGGTGTTGTTAGGGTCACGTCAATGTTACTTTGCTTTTATTATGTGGCCCCATTTCTTTAATAGCATAATTTTGTAGCTTACGTCGGACATTTTCAAAATGGTAGTGTCGAGCTTTTTCAATTAAATAAGATCATGAATCACGATCCACATAAGTCTCGGCATCGCCGGCGCCAGGCGTGGCGTTAGAATTATTCAAACTTATATTAGGAAGGTAAAAGGATGTATGTGTGTGTGTGTGTGTGTGTGTGTGTGTGCACTAAGATAATATTCTAACGTGTTATATTGGACACGCGTGACATTGACCCGTCAGCTCTGCCCTATTTGATGTTAATAAACAAAAAAAAAATAGTTTATTTATTTTCTAATTGTTCAACAATTCACTTGTAACTACAGACAATTCAACAATTCTAGCATTCATCAAATAAAGGTTTGTGTTCGTAATGAGTGTGAAAAGATAGTTCTCTTAAAAGGCGAAGCGAATTCGAAGTGAAAGTTAAAATATTTGAAGAAAAATTTAATTCAAAGTTGAAGATAAGATTTTAGGTTATTATTCCACAGCACTACTTTTGAATTTTAAATGTTGCCTATTTGTGAACTCATTGTAAATCTAAACAGGATTTCTCATGTTATTCTATTTACGTTTAATTCGGTATGTTTTTAAGGTAAAACATTGAAACAAAAAAACATATATCATTAAATATGATAAAAATAGTCTTACATTGTCACAAAATTATTTTAATCTTGAAGTAGTTTTTTGTAAACGCATTTTAAAAAAAAATCGTTCACAGCTCAGGCTATTTGATTAATTCATTAAAATGGCCTGTATGTATCTTCCTGCTGGGATGTAGATTAAAAAGGTTCGTGTAGCTTACATATGCCTAAAATAGAAAGTAAGTACAAGTGAATTTTGAAATGCTAGTCAATGTTGTCAAAGTGCAAATAGTGGAGTGGGTGGTTATGCTCGTCAATGTAAGAGGCGAAGTGCTATCTGTAGGTAATTTATAGGTCTCATAGGGTGAACTGCTTAATTTCTTCTGTCTCTTTCTATTTAGTACATTTGCGTCTAGGTGTAATAGTGCATAGAGTGCTTAGGTTTATCAAGGTAAGATGCAACCCGCTTTGTTAAATAACTTTGAAATCCCCAAGTAGGCAACATCGTTAGTGCATTTAGATAGAGAAATAGCTCACTATACTTTTTTTTTTGCTGACATTTCGATTTTATCTATGTTTACATTATATAAATGCTACATGATCACTAGACAGTTAAAACACAGTTTATTAGCTGTTCTAAAATGATTATAAATTGAATTATCTCATATTGAGTGAAAGAATTCGAATCTTTTCATCGCATACCAAAGTTTTATTCCTTCAAAGATGCAACGGCTCTTATGGGTGTGTAATTCAAAGTGAAAGAAATTTGAGCTTATATTTTGTGCTTGGACATTTTGAAGCTTCATTTCCCTCTAATGTTTATATCTTTTACCATGAGTGTACAGTTTAAATGACCCCCACCTGAATTACTATGCATAAGCTAGTGCAGTGATTATTGTTGACACTGATAAATAGCACTGATCTGCTTTAGTACATATCCATAATAGCTGAGGTTTGCCTAGCTTGTTCATTGGAGGAAAACATTAGCCAATACCTCGTTAATTCTCTAATTCCATAGAGTAAGATAAGTAAGTATCTCAAAGCGTTTATATTTTAATTTCTTTAACCTTTTAGGGGAAATATTTGTACAGCAATGATCATCTTGATCATTTTAGACTAAATAGTGAATATTTACCCTTTTTATTGGTATAAATTGATAAATGAGGAATTTTATAAATGTGCGATAACCTTAAGAAGGACAACACCTAATAAAAGTTTGAAATTTTAATACGAAGTTTTGACCTTTGTGGACC
>CABFVX010006509.1:0-22444 GCA_902151425.1 Timema shepardi
CATACTATTTGTGGATTTTTCAAAACGGAACAAACAAAAATTTGTGTCTAACAATCCGGAACAAGCGAGGAACAAACGATTGTAATAAAAAAAACACCATGGCTTTTTAAAAGTGTGTGTGTATGGGGGGGGGTTTCCATGAAGTTTGCCCCTCATGAGTAAAGTAAGTGTTGAATTTACGACCTATTTGTGCAAGAACAAATACACAGCAAACAAAACTTTTTGCGGAACAATTCGGAACAAACTCTATCGCAACCATGAAAATGTAAATTTCCTTGAATTAATGGGGGGGAGGGGGGGTGTCCTACCGTAAAGTTTCCCCCAATATAATAAGCTTATCATTTTGGGGTTTATCAAAACGGAACAAACGAACCTCTTCGCGAAACAATCCAATACAAAAATGTAATAATAAAAACTTGAGCTTTTCATAATGATAGACCAACTACGGACGTAAATGATTTGACAAATAATAATATATTATATTAATAAGAACAATTGTATCATGTAACCAATAACTGTTGTAGTTCCTTCATATAAAATAAATATCTACTTTATTTTAATTGCACCATGAATTTGTTACATTCTTGCGAACATTTTATTTATGAATCAATAGTTTCTTTGATTTATTTAATATAATGTTGGTAAGTTGTGTTCTGTTGGTTATACTTTTTTGTAAACATGAATTAAGTTAAGCCAACTTCTCTCTCGTTTTACAAAATATAATTCCTATATATATTTAATATTAATATAACGCTTTATTCAGTGAAATGATCATAATTTTTTTAAAGACTTATTAATATAGTTATAGATCAAAATGAAGCTTTAACTTATGTCCTAGGCTTACAGGCCTAGTCTCGAAATATTTTGGTTATAATAAATACTAAATTTATTTCACGTTTTAAATTTAATTACACTTCTAAACGGTTTGTATCATAATAATTTTAAAAATAGTTCTCAGAACCATATTTAAGAGTTGGGGTGGTGACTGGATTTTCAACAATGTCAAATTCTGGGGATGTGTCTGATGAAGTGGCCACAGTTTTAAGGACATTGAAAAGCACCTCTTCCTCTAAACTTTACAAAGTGCTTGTGAAGCTTCGATCCTTGTTGGGAGGGTCAAGAGATGGCCTGTGTGTCGTAGAAAGTTTGTTGCAAGACAGTGAATCTCTTAAAGAGGTCCTCAAATGTCTGGAGCAGACCAATGAGAAGCTGATTGATGTCGCCCTCAGCTTGCTGGGTCAGTGCTGCTATATGAAGGAAGACATTAGGCTCAAGGTTAGGGATATTCCTCTTAGTGTTAGGTCTACATCTTTTAGTTTTCTGTGGCTCTGGCCATTAACCCCTAAAGTTCTCCACGGGTTTACTGTGTTTGTCTCTAACCAGGCGCTTAAAGCAACATTTTTTTCGATCACAAGCTTTAGCAGCTTACTTCCAACTAAAATTATAAGATTATTTGTGTTGGTAACTTAATCCGAATAGTTGTTAAGTATTGAGATCACAGACAATATAGAACATCTTTTTAAAGAATTCACGTAATACACAAACATTACTCAAATGATTCAAAATTAAGTATATACTCTAGGCCTACTTTGAAAAATGCAAAAGTTACTGTTTAAAAAATTTAATATTCTACAAAATTTTAACCAAAGTGGTTTTGTTAGGTGTGTGAATATGGAGTTATCCCACCCTTGGTGGTAATACTTCGCAACATGACCCGAGACTGTGTGCTCTGTCGGGCCAGCCGTCTCGTAGGGAACTTGGCCCAGACACTTAGCGTGGCTCAACAGCTACACTCTGCTGAGATAGTGGCTCCTCTTGTGACAATATTGGGCACTAAAAACACCTCTAACTCCACCATACTCATGACTATCAGAGCTCTCAGGTGAGTGACACGTACACCTTGAATGGTCAGCGGGTGTGCCGCAGGAGTTTGAGGGAGGGTCTAATAAGTAAGAAAAATTTTAAGGAATATATATATTTTTTAATCCACGATGAATATTATTTTTAAAAATAGCATGGTTATTAGAATTTTAGTGGTGATTTGCAAAATAGCTGCCCTGGTTTAATCTTCTGATCACTGCTGTGGTTACCCACCGTATTAGTGTTGGAGACTTGTCATAGAACTAGAAGCAGTGTTTAAATTTATCCACGTCTCACTAGGGATGCAGAATATGTTCAGAGAACCAATATTTCCCCAGAACATAACATTTTCATAAAAAAATTCCCTTAAAACCATAGCACTTAAGATAAAACACTGAATATTCGATAAAGGTTGAAGGGAATACTACAAACATTTGTTAATTATAAATAAATATATACTTCATTCACGGTAGGAGTTTACCTCTGAAAGGTCTTTTTTCCTACCAATATCCTACTATATAATAGATTTCTGGTAGGAAAAAAGGCCTTTCAGAGGTAAACTCCTACCGTGAATGAACTTTATATGAATTTGTTAGGTTGTTCATTTAAGAACCAGAACTAATTTAGGTTTCATACTACATAGTTTTGAGACTAGTCGAACATCGAACTATCACCTCTTCATCTTCCTGTTGGGATAGGTCCGCGGCAGCCAGTTTGTATAGTAGAACATCTCGGGGTTAATTAATCTGGTGAGGGTGGAGAACTTAGCCAATACAATAATATAAATTTATTAAATAGATTTTGAAGTTTTTTCCCAAATAAACTTGAAGAGACAATTTAACAGAAAACAAATTCATGAAAAACATAATGTATTGTAGTAAGGAAACGATCTATAATATAAAAGTAGAATTAAATATAAAAAAGGGTGTAGTTGAAGTTTGGAATTGTTACAAATTCACAAAGGTCAACTTGAATAAAACCATTAACTTTACATTGATTGCAAATTGATTAGATTAAGAACTCTGATATATAACCATCATAACATAACAAAAGTAATATGTGGTTTAGATTGAGCAGAAATTGATTAATTTAAAAGAACAGATTAACATTCATTATAACATTAAAACAGCAGGACTTATCTTAAATATATAACACATTAAAATGAATAATTAAAACATAATAGTTTAAGTCAAGTTTAGTTTACGTGAAGATGGTGTAAACATATAAAT
Source organism: Timema shepardi (assembly GCA_902151425.1). Lineage (NCBI taxonomy): Eukaryota > Metazoa > Arthropoda > Insecta > Phasmatodea > Timematidae > Timema > Timema shepardi. The sequence continues at coordinate 3,090 of CABFVX010006509.1, forward strand.
TGTATGGTTTTTGGAATATTAAAAGTATAAGATTGAACAACAATATTGAATTGTAAATTTGAAATATTTAATTCTATCTTATCTGATTGATGCCCTTGTTCCTTTTCCATAATGCTGGTACATTTCAGCCCAAGGTTACGACATGTTTCAGCGTATTACATCGATGCCATAATCAGGCAGTTAATGCCTCATAATATGAGTTCGTTAGCTGTTTGTTAGCTGTTCATCATCAGACAGTTAACGCCTCATAATATGAGGTGTTAACTGCCTGATGATGGCGTCGATGTAATACGCCGAAACATGTCATAACCTTGGGCTGAAGCTTAGAAAATTTAAATTTAAATATATTTTTAATCATAGTTCGCCAGTCTATTACGAGAGTAGTGCGTAAGACCATGCTGCCATCGAAGCAGGCTTTAAATAGTTAACTGAATGGTTACAAATACACGATGACAAAAATTACGGCTCAATGAAATTTTTTACAATCTTTCACTAACTAGTTATACTTTTAAACTTTTATGAATATTTATGTATTGTTGAACGTTACAAAATATTGCATTTGGTAAGCAGGTATGTTGAAAGTAAGCGTGGATAGAGCCTACATTAAGCTAACAACTTAGTTTCTGGCAGTTGCTCTTTTATATAAGATGGTATTTCATCTTGTTAGTTCTTAAAGTATGATTTTACAATTTATAACAAAATGTTTGTCTCCTTTCCTCAGATTCGATAACTTGTTTCATATTTCAGAGAAACGTTCGATATTTTCATATACCATATTGTATGTATCAAAACCCATTAAATATTCAAAATGATAAAAAAACTAGTGTTAAAAAATATATTTTGAAGAGTGCAATGTATAAGTAGATTATTAAAATTAAAAACACAATGGTTTAAGTTTATACACGTAGTGGACCTCACCCTTTTTGGGCTAATTAAATACAGGGGGTTGGTAGGGCAGTGATTTATAGGAAGGTCCAGACCATCCTAACACAGAACTTTTTGTGTCCATGCTTATCACTTTGTTAGTTTTGAAATAACTTGTCTGTCACTTGAGCCACTCTTAACTGGATTAATCTCTATGTTTGTTGAGCAATTGGTCCTCTCGTGTTGGCCAATTGGCTGTTTATCACTTTGTCCTCTTATATGGGAGTTTGTCTATCACATGGTCCAGCTCGTGTCGATCACTTGGTCCATGTCATTTCTGCGTGTCTAGCAGTCGATCTATTCGCAGATTTGCTCTCTCATGTCGATCACTTGGTTGTCTATCACTTTGTACTCCTATACATGAGCTTGTCTAGCAGTTGGTCCAAGTCGTGTCGTCCACTTGACCCATCCAGCCTTCCTAATAATTTTTTATAGCTTGTCTAGCAGTTTGTTCTCTAGCAGTTTGTATGGTGCCGCTTGACATCCCTATAAATCTCTGGTCAAAAGAACTCCATGGAAATCTTATGATAGGTATTGAGAATACCCAAGTGACCGCCCACTACTGAATGATGAAAATAACGCATCCACATAGGGTGCACCACCACTGAGACCAAATTCTTCCTCCCTTTACCATTTGAAACAACTGGAAGACCTTTATAAAGAGAATATGATCCCACATCTTCACTTTTCTGTATCTTATCCTTCATTTATGAGCACCGCGGCTCATTTCTCTGATGTTCAAGGATAGAGACAAACAATTCAGGGATCGAATGAATCGCACTAAGCAGAGACACTACTTTGCCTATCTCAATGTGCTCCTGATCTTCTGCCATTCGAGACAAAGCAACAGCTGTCACGTTATTTCTACAAGGAACATGGTGCATGGAAAAATTGTATTTGGATAAGCGCAACACCCACCCGCTGATCTTTCCTAATCGCTTAGGATGGCGCTACATCCATGACAGCTCCATATTATCAGTGTATAATTCAAACCCACACTTTTTTCTAAATAGTCTGAAAATGTATCTATGCCAAATATGTAACCACTTTCTCAGAGAAGTAATACTCAGGGAGTTAGAAGTTTTATTGAAAAATGATAAATCAAATATTTATACAATAACAATATTTATAAATATAGTGACTAAAACTCTGCCACCTTGTGGCTTCCAGAATGGATAAGAATAACTCTCTTTTCGGATTGAGATAACAATGTACTTCTCACAATTAAAGATTCAAAGTAACCTAAACTGTTCTCCCATCTGGTGACAGTAATTTAACAATCAAAAGATTCCAACCATAACAAGATAAACTATTAAACTTTAATGACTGTGCCATCTTGTGACAACAATATTTGAACTATACACTATCAAAACAATCTATTTATAAGAACCCTGCCCTCTAGTAGCAATAATACCCACTACGGCAACATAGTATTTAGGAGATATAATGGCATTAATTAGAAAATGCTTCATGACAACAAAATATACTCGGAAGCACTAAAGTTACATAATAAAATAGTGAATATTTAATTGCTCTGCTTCCCCATAACAACAAAATGCTATACTGAAGTAATTACAGCTATAAAGCACAATACAGGTTAAATAAGGCCGTGCCCTCTTCATAACAACAAGAATGTAAGTTTATTTATGTACCATACTAATAGTTTAAGCGCTCTGTTTTCTTATTACAATAAAATATAAACTTTGAGTTATAACATTATAAAGAACCATACCAATAATTTAAGTGCTATGCTTTCTCATTACAACAAAATGTAAATTTAAACTTATAAAATTGAATACTACCCAGGCAATAATTACTTGGCAAACGATGTTAACTAATTATCAGTTAGATGGTCGTAGCCTAATCGAGAGCCCAATCAAACACTGGCCTCCGAGCGGTGAAACAGAAGTTACGTTAACATTGAGGATAAACTTAGAATTCCTAATAGACCTAGTTCTAATTGAAACATGGCTACCCATTAGCCACGCTATTACCAGATATAAATCCTGGTCCCATAATACAGATTTAAATTATATGCCCAAATAAATAATTTAGAAACGATCCCATAATTTAGCTGAGAGGGAATTTTGAATAGTTGAAGTTAAGCCCTAACTTAAGTTTCAGCTCTCACCTCATGCTAAGCTGATGATACAATGAGTATTGATACCAACAAAACATTGCCATCTATAGCGCACACACAAAACAATATGCCCACAGAGAGTAGGGAAAAAAAAGTGACAAGGGGAGTGAAAGGGATGAGATTGGACAGCGCAGGGAAAGGTCTCGGGCATCCTTGGAACTAGTAGAATGTGCCAGAACAGTTCAGGCGGAGAAAATAATAACTAGGCACGCCGAGCCACCTTCACTTGTTTTCCCTGGGCGTGGATTTCCTTTTGTGCAGAGGGTCGAATCACACCTTTTTTCAGTCTGTGAAATAGTGTGTTTGAGAAAAGAGGTCATGGCTATGTGCGTAGGTGATAGAGTACAACAGTTTGGGGGGTGAGTATTATGTTATTTGATTTGAACTGTTACTTGCAACTTGTTACAAATACACAAGCAAGGCATTCTTTCTCGAACGCACTGTATTTCTGCTCAGATTGGGACAGAATGTCACTGGGTGAACAGCGTCCGATGCTCTTTGGGACAAAACTACGCCTAGGGCGACAGAGGAGGCATCAATATGAAAAAGAAAGGTATGCGAAAAGTCAGGCATGTGTAAAACTACAGGGCAGACTAATATGCTCTTAAGAGTTTTGAAAGCACAACATTATTCCTCACCCCAGACAAATGCCACACCTTTTTTCTTTAAACGATTCAAGAGGGAGGACATTTCCAAAAAACGTGGAATAAACTTAGTGTAGTAGGCACACATGCCTACGAAGCGCATCACACTTGCCTACGAAGCGCATCACACTTTTTAAGTTTTTGTGTTGTGAGTATTCAACGTTGGGTTTCACCCTTTCGGGGTCAACCAGCATGCTCCCATTAGAAATAATATACCTCAAATACTTAATGGATTGTTTGGCCCACATGACTTTGACAAGGTTAACAGTAAGTCCAGCCTCTCACAAGTGGCTCAGCAAAATATTTAAGTGTTCGAGATGTTCGTCAAAAGAATGGCTGTACACACAGATGTTGTCTAGGTAATTAAAGATGAATTTGTACTTAAAATCAGAGAAAATATGGTCCAGAATGTGGCTTAAGGCCTGACTACTAATACTAGCACCCAGTGGCACGCAATTAAACTGAGTTGCCAAGGGAGGACAAATGCAATATACTTCTTAGAGTGCTCAGTGAGCGCACTTTGCAAAAAATGCTCTTTCAAATCAATGAGACTATATACTTGAGCACCCTCCAAATGTTGAAAAGCACTCTCGATGCTCGGCATCGAGTATGCGTCAAACTGGATTTTTTTGTTTACCTTTAGATAATCTACAATCAACCTGTGTCATTGTTATTTCCTCGGTATAACAGATACCGGACTAGCAAAAGGAGATTTGTACAGCCTAATTACTCCCTTCCTCTCTAAATCATCTATTAGTTCATGAAAAATCTTCATTTTCGGGGGGCACAAGAATAGGTACCCGACCTGACAGGAACCTCATCCATAACCAAAATGTCTTAGTGTAGTACATTACATTTCCCCCAGACCGGTGCTATGACATCAGAGTAATTATTTATCAAACAGTTGATACAATCCTTATCCATCCCTATGTTATTGCACCAAATAGGCCTTGAACTTAGGCGTAATGGCACCTTAACCTTATGATTAAACCCAAAACTTAAATATCCCGCGCCTATATCCAAAATACCTCCAGTGGCCCATAAAAACTCATTTCCCAGAATAACATCGCACACAAGATTATCTATCACATACAACTTCCTTTTCCATGAAAAATCATCAATCTTAATAGAAGGGCAACTTGTCTATAAATAACTAACTTTCTTACTCCCATTACCTAAAATAAACGTGCAGGGAGCACACTTCTCAATTTCAACGTCACTTCTAGGCTTGCCGCTTTGGATTGTGCCCAGATACTCGGCATCAATAAACGATGCATTATCATCAGTGTCAATTAAAGCGACACCGTGATTCAACCCTATATAAGACTCAACCTTGGGAACGGGATCAATGAGTGGTTTTTTGGAATTACATGTACCCAGGCCACTCCCCTGGTTACATGCCATTCATTTCCCGCCGGACACTGATATTGGAGATGTCCTAATTTATTGCAGCAAAAACACCTTACTCGAGACAGATCGCATTTACCATTACTTCCTAGATGATCTCTCAAATTATCATAATTGGTTCTATAAATCATGGGAGATGTCCGAGCAGACATAAGATGGCCGCTATTTTTTTTAATTAGTCTAAGGCGACAAACGAACTAGAGGGTTCAGAAATGGTTATAGGGTGTTTATCAAAATATTCACTTTCAACCAAAAGTGAACCCTCAATCTTTGAAGCCAGTTAATACAATTCTGAAAAAGAACATGGCAGATGCGAAATCATAAAAGGTTTCCCAGTAAGAGGCAATACGTTTTCAAGTGTGATTTATAAAATCTGAGGTTCACAGCTTCAGACAAAATAAACATTCTGAAGGACTCGTGAGGGAGTTGAAAGCGATATACAAACTCGGAACAAAGATACTCCCTTTCTGTTCTGGAAACTAGCAAAGCAAATATTCTATCCTTCATGGTGACCCAAGGGATACCTTGACTAATCCCTTCTGAGATTAGGTGAGTTAAAAACGCTGTAGTTTTTCCAATGCATAGTAATAATATTTCAGAATCCTCGACTAGATACAACTTATGAACTTTGTTTACCTCAAACAAAATGCGAAAATGCAGAACTATTTTGTCCGTCAGAGACGGGAATGCAGTTCAACCAATCACCGACAACTTTGGACCGAGTCCTATTATAACATGACCTATCTGATAGAACAATAATATTATCAGAAAGCGGGTCCTGAGGAGACAAAGTGTTACCTATGGGATCTAATGGTGCACGCACAGCAACATTTGCCTCTGACGCATCTACATTTCTATCGACCGCCTGTTGGGAAGCATCACTATCAACAATATCAGAATGTAATGGAACTTTCTCACCCAACTCTTGAGACAGAATGACCTTCAAATCACAGACAGTGGATTCAGGATTAATGGATATCCCTTGGCCCACGAGCTCCGCAATTAACACCTCTCAGTTGTGATTTACTAACAAGTACTTCAGTCGTGTCCAGTGGCGTCGGATCCATGGCATAGCACAGGGCTTGTAACAAACAAGAGCAATAATTTGAGTAATATGACCAAAGGAGGAAACCCTGTGAAGCACAGTAGGGGCATATCAACCATTCTCACTAAGCTCCTAGGTCACTTGAACATCATGCCATGTAGGCTCAAGAAACCAGCCATAGTTAAAAGATTGCAAGACAAAGAATAAAAAAGGTAGATCACCAGGGATATTTATTTTACCTACACTCAAAGATGCCAAGCCCAAATCTCCAGACCTAGCTATCTTAACCTTTAGTAAAATAGTGTATTCAACTATTAACGTTGAGGGAGTTAGGGTTTTGCTTAATATACATGCAAAACGAATAATATGAAATTAGCGTTGGCCTGAAAGCTGATTTATTAACAGAAAAATGAATAAGTCTCGACAGGAAAACAATATAATTTTTAGAGAATGTGGACAATGTGCAATAGTAGACAAAAATTCCAATACTAACTTAAGTACTTAAGTATATAAATTAAAACCATATTAAAAGAAATTGATTGAATCACATTTAAGTAAATTAGAAAATATTCATTGTTAGAAAACATCAGTTCAAATGTAAACAAAGTTGTTTATTGCGAACAATACACAAATTAGAATACTAACTAACATTGGTTCAACCTATCATATACCCATGAGGACTAAGCCGTTCAAAAGATAACTCTAAATAAGTGATATTAAGCTTGTCCTGAAAGTCTATACATATCACATTTTCATACTTATAAAACATACTTTTATAATACAACTAGTAGAGTTTTGCTCATAACTACATCCCTAAATCTAATGTTGATCAGAAACATGATTATTCTCACATAATAACTCGTGAGGCAGTGGTAGCTTGGACACCAAAATAATTAATTATGTTCTACCCTATCAGCTAAGTTTACAATTAACTGCTCGCATAATTAATTCTTTTAATGTATTTCCCAATAACTTTAAACATCAAGAATATGATACGAAACATCATTAGTTATACTTGGACTTACTTCAACAGTAAACATATAGAAAAAAGAATAAAGTGCGAGATAGCGTTAAAAGGTTAAATCAAATAATATTGACTTGAGAATAAATCACCCGAACTCGGATCCAAAAGGCTTAAGACCATACATAATAGGTCAGTATCCAAAACAAATCCTAATTCCAAAAGAATTTAATTTCAATAAAAAAAATGTCAAAAATTAATCACATTTAAGCCCTAGATAATTTTGACTGGATCTTAGCGATGCCTAGTTTTCAATAAAATGAATACATTAAAAAAATTCTCTCCAAAATAATGATCACTTTTATGTTGTTAAGTCTCTAATACCTATCATCATCAAAGAGTAAAGTTCTATTCTGAGTACTAGCTTATATTTGAGTTTGAACAGCGGGAAAAATTGGTAGGGAGATATCACATGACCAATGAAGTCATTCACAGCAAGTCATAAATGGCCCTTTCACCATTGCTTGCACACAATGTTGTGAGGAGGACCATGAGGGAGTAGGGTGACACACGTGATAGCACTTCTCGCTCCTATCCTCAAGCTTTAGTGCCTGTGCAGCATCTTGAACTCGTGATACCGTACAAGCAAACAGGTGTCACATGCCACTCAGTGACTTCATTCTTGTTTCCATGCCGAACTTGAATGATGAGCAGTGTTCTGTGTTCACATGCATGGAGTGCCTGTGGTAAGGCACTGACCTCCTGGTAAAATGGGGTAAGTGGTGTTCACTCTTTTAATGTGGCAAAGGTTGGTGGCTAGGTTAGTTTGTAGCCACGGTACATTCCATATAACTTACTTAGTTTATTTGTAGTACCGTGTCTTACCACCCATTCAGGTTAGACACTTTTGTACTAATTATACAAATGATTTTAAGGAGGAGGAACGTTATATTTATAAGAAGTGTACTCACATTTTTGCGGAGAGGGAGTGGAAAACCGTTTAGGAAAAAAAACCTCAGTACACCTGACCAAGATTCAAACTTAGATTTCTCTGTCATCAGCAGTCTAGCGTATTGCAAAAGTAGTGTCTTAGGCTATGCAGCCACTGAAGCGGGTTATGCTTAGCCTTTTGACCATGTTAAACTGTTAAAAAGCTGGCATGTGAACTAAGTCTAAAGACAGATGTAATTCCATTGTATTTTAGAGTTAAACTTATAAAGGCAGTTACAAACTTTGATTCTACTTTTTAATCTGGGTTTTTATTTATTTTGAGTAGTATACCCATATACCCATTTAATTTTAAAGCTTATATAACATTAAAAGTGTGTAACTTATGTTCAATCAATAAACCCTTCAAAATGCAACATTTCATACATAAACTTTTGTACACTTGGGGTTGCTAAGACAAGTTATTTATAAATTTGTATTTGCAAAAAACCAATAAAATTAGTCATCATAAACATGAAATGAGGATCTGTATTATATGAACATAAATAATGTTGATAGTTTTAAACACTTTTGTATGCGTACAAATCACAACAATTAGACGAAACTATCAATTTAAAAAAATCAATATTAATATTCATTTCTTATACCAGCAGTGGTGTATTCTCTGGGTATGCTAGTCCTGCACCACATACCCATGATTGTATGGACTAGTTTCTAATTATTATTATTATTATTATTATTATTATTATTTTTATTATTAGCACCGCGTCTTACTACCCGTTCGGGTTATACGCACTTACGCTAATGTGTAATGGGAGGGTGATTGTGAGATGAAATGGGGGACCTACAGTTTAACGTGGAATCCGAACCACGGTGGAGACCTGGCATTCCCCACATTCACAAGATGTCTTGTCAGAGGTGAAGGAAGGGTTTGGTCATCAGATAAATCTGTGCCGGGACCGAGGATTGAACCCCGGCCGCCAGCACAGAAGTCTAACACCTTACCCCTAGACCGCCAGGTCACCTTATTAGTTTCTAATTCTAATGTTGTTTGTGCAAAATGTGTAAATAGTAATGTTTAAATTGTGAATAAATATAAATGTATAATGTATCTATATCTTATTAATTTGTAAACTAATATTTGTATATAATTCAAGAATATTGTGTTTTAGACAATTATTCCTCCAAAAGGGTATTCTACCTATCCAGTACCCAGCTTATGAAGCTCAGGACCTGCTGCTTGAAAACAGCAGGCAAAGCTAGAGAAGTCATAATGACTTTAACCAATGTCTATGGGATTGCAACCCTCTTGCCCCTGAGGGAACTGAATTGTATCCACTCGGAATGGTACCCATTCCGATAGTTTTGTAAAAAACTGCTTTTGTGAAAAATCGGAATTGTATCCACTGGAATTATATCTACAAAAACTGGAATTGTATCCACTTGGAAGGGTATCCATTCTGATAGTTTTGTAAAAAAAAACTGCTTTTGTGAAAAATCGGAATTGTATCCACTTGGAATGGTATCCATTCCGATAGTTTTGTAATAAACTGATTTTGTGAAAAATTGGAATTGTATCCACTGGAATTATATCCACAAAAATTGGAATTGTATCCACTCTGAATGGTATCCATTCCAATAGTTTTGTAAAAAACTGCTTTTGTGAAAAATTGGAATTGTATCCACTGGAATTAAATCCACAAAAGTTGGAATTGTATCCACTCGGAATGGTATCTATTCCGATAGTTTTGTAATAAACAGCTTTTGTGAAAATCCTAAATTGTATCCACAAATGGCCGACTTGAGGTTTAACAGAAGAAACGTTTAACGTAAAAACTTAGTCACACTTCTGGTAGAGGGCAGCACGATGGAATCTTCTTAACTTACTAATTGTATACTAGAGTACAGTCTTGTCTAAACATATTTTCTTAAACATGAAGTATTTATTCTCTTTAAAGATTGCACTGCATACTATAAAATTAATTTGCAATCTTATTTAACTGGTAAGATTCTTTTTTTCAGGTCAATACATTTTAAAGTATTTATAGACTTCTATAATTTTAAAGAGTTAAATCAATTATTTTATTTGGCAACAGACTTTAACCACTATTTTAAAAAATGATTATTGAAAATCTAGCTTTAATTTATTCAAATCTAGTGAGAAACGAGACACTGTTTATGAATTCTGGCAAGAATTTTATTAATGTGAATTGGCAGCACTGCTTTGCTCATGTACTATGCTCAGTGAGCTCTAGTGATGGGAAGAATCGAGTAAAAGTAGTCGACTACACCTTTTGTGTATCGTAATCAGCTGTACTTGGTTCTTCCAGAAATACTCAAGTAAAAATAGTTGCTCCATTTTTTTAATCTTAGATATAATACACAATATTGGTTGGCATGTTTAACGTGTTATCTTAATAACAAAATCTTTTTTCCTATACAGTTCATTTTTCAGTCATACTCTTATCAGCGCACGATTTAGAACAATATTTAATCCCCATTCGACATTTTATCAATAATACATCTATGACCATATCGGTAATGGAACTCAGGACGCCTAGCTTGGTTGGCACACCCGCTACCAACTGCGGTAGTGTTCAATTTATGCTAGGTGTTTCGTTAAAGATTCGAGCCCCAACCTCATTACTAACGGTGACAGTATTTGCAAGCGATGTTCACCACAATTAATACAACCACCATAAAATTACTGTATTTCCCACAATTTGGTGTGATATTAATATATCGACTTTTGAAGCTGAAAGACAATGTTAATTTTCATAATTTGGTTGAAAAAAGTGGTTTAAGAATTAGTTTTTTTAGTATATATTACGTTCAGTAGAAGCATCAGTGAGTGTTGTATAATAAATATTGGGTGCTTAGTTCGTATAAATAATTGTGTTTATTTTTAAGCTACGTAATTGCAACTCCGCTGATTAGAAAAAGAATAGCGTTAACGGGGATACCAATGAGATAGAAAGAGACATATGTATCTATAAGCGCATCTATTAAAATCGTTTTGTTAACTTTAGTAACTAACTTCTTCTGTTCTTCCTACCAAAATCATACTATAAATGACCTATCGGTATTCATTATTTCCTCCATAAATTTTTAAAGGTTTTGTACATATTTATGATATCTAGATATTTTAGTAACAATTCATCACACGAAATATAATATAGCCTGACATATATTAAAAATTTACGTGTCTTATCAAGTGTTAAAAGAAAAAGAAATACTCGAAAAACTATTTCTCTCTCACGCATTATATAAAAGACGACAGCTCGAAAATTTCAGACACAGACGTAGAAATCAAATGATCATTGGCTGTTTTGTTCTGAGTTGGGTTAATCTTATTGAGCCTAGTATTGCCATTCTTAGCCTAAATTACAGAGTTTAACCATAGTTAATTGTCGAGAATTAACATCTACAACGATGATAAAGTCACATTTTAAATTCGCCTAGCCATAAATTATATTGATAAATGATAACATCCATCACTAACATTTTGATGAGTATGAAGAGGAAAATGCCCAATTGACTTGTATAATTCGAACATTAACCAGTGGGTGAAATGCAAGCTTTGTTAAATGGTTTCCAACCTTTTGCCGGGTTTGATATCAATTTTTGTCTTGGAGACCATCGCAACCTCTTTAAGGCTTACAAGTATTAATATCCTGGTTTTTAAATTTTAGTTTTTTAATATTCTTACTATTCAGAGTTCTACAAATTTTCGCATTGCATTGTAATACCCGTTTGGATTATAAACATGTTTACTAATTTCGCTAATGTGTTAGGGATGAAAAAGGTTGAATCAAGATTAAGTGTACCCGAAGTTGCGAGGAGGAAGAGTGGAAAATTGTATAGGGAAAAATTAATCCCAGAACCGTCAGTCAAAATATGAATCCTAACAATAATATTAATAATAATGATTAGCATCGTGTCTTACTACCCGTTCGGGCTATACGCGTTAAGTACTAATTACGCCAAAGGAATATGAATTGGGGAGGTTGAATTAGAGGAAGTGAATCCGCATTTGCGTGGAGGGAGAGTGGAAAACCATTTAGGAAAAACCACCCCCAGTTCACCCGATCGAGATTCGAACCTCGATCTCCCCGTCTTCAGTAGTCGAGCTCAACACGACAAGCCCGTTAGCCAACTACGCCAGCGAGGCGGGTATGAATCCTAACCTCATCAGTTAAACCAAACTAGCGTGCCGTTAAGCCTTCATGTTTGATTTAATTCCTATATTTTAGATTATGCTATATTATTTATATGAAAGCGACTAAGATGTTTTAAAAGTGGATTAACTAGCCATGTGGATATTTAGAAAGCTTGATAACAACGCTTCTCGCCTAACATGAGACTCATACAGCAAATTAAGTCAACAAGCAACGGCTTGAGTTAGGTAACCAAAAGAAACATAATTGGTAACTAAACTGTTTTTACTGTATTTGAATTTTGTACTTTCCTATAGTAATAATCAATTTAAAAAGTAAACATAACACTATAATCTCAAACAAGCAATGTGATTAACATCAAATAAATGCCACGACGCTGAATGTGGTCATGACTCACAAGTTGTAAGCCATTGGTCTAGTCCAGTGGTTCCCAACCTGGGGGCGATTGCCCCCAAGTGGGCGATTTGGGCTATCAGGGGGGCAATAAACTAGTGGGGGGCAATGAGTATCCAAAGGGGGAAAAATTAAAATAGTACTGTACAGTAGAAGTTGCCGGGTAGCACGAGTGACGGGCTATTATCAGCCGGTGAGTTCACTGCACTCACCCTTCTCCACAGTCTCCGCTGGTTGTTGCTCATCCCCCTCCCCCTCCTGCCATCACAACACACTTGCCATTGACGAATATTTTCTGTTTTTGTTCATTTGTTTTGAAGTGTAGAAGTTCATGCACAATGGATTCAAAAAAGGAGTGTCGTCAATACTCAGCTGAGTATTTAAAATTAGGTTTATATCGCGTCACCGCAAAATGTGCAGTTTCCACACTGTCTTTTTGTACTGTTGATTATAAATTGACCTAATTTCTATCGACCTTGAAGCTCCTGTTTGTACCTTTTTATGTATGTAATTTTACCTTAATGTTTTTTTATACCTTGTATTTTAAAAATGTCAAGTCTTCAACTGTAATGCCATTGGTCCATTTTTTATCTTGCGAACTTGTCGCGGATTGGCCTAACCAAAAATCACGATTTCCTGTTCAGGGAAATAACGCCGTTCACTCGTTCATTCTCTCTTTGGATTCAATTAACGTAAGACATAACATTATGTTTTCTTCCTTTTTTAAAATTGCTTGAAGAATCGTTTAAAATTTAAAATGTAGTCTTTTTACTTTTTGTTTATTTCTTGTTTTGGTAGTATGAGGTAAAGTTTTCGTGTAGTTATTTTTCTGATTATGACCTTTTAGGTTTTTATTATTATGTAGTTTTTGTATTGTAATGTAACGCAAATTTGTCAACCATGAGACCTGATTTTTTTATGTTATGGTTTTGTATCAATCGACATCCTATAGACCACACGATTTAAAATGTAATCAAACAGGGGATTAGGTATAATGGTTGAAGACTATTTTCTTTGTCTTTATTAATATTATTTTGTTTCTCTGGTCTTCTACTGGAGACATCTTTTATAAATACTTTTAACAAATCGGTAAGGTAGTAAATGTAAATCTGTTCTCCTTTGCCTTAAATTAACCTTATATAATGTTTAATTTTTGTCTTGTAATAAATACTAAAGTCCTTTTTGTAACTGGATTATAATTGAGAGAAACCACGTCCTTCGCATAGTAATCTTAACCTCCTTTTGTTTCGATTAATTAATTATCTACTAATGCTCTCTTTAAGTCTTGGCTAAGTTAAGTAAGGAGGAAATATATATATAAACTTTTCACTAAGCTCTATAAGTGTTACTAGTCACCTTTCAAAGAGGCGATCAGTACATTTTGTGCGATAAAACATTCACTAGTAATGAAGCCATGAAGCCTTTGCGAATGAAAGATCATTTATCAAGAGTACACAGTGATAAAGTAAGTAAAGAACCGAGTTATTTTCAACACTTCAAAGCTAAAGCTGATAAACGGCCTAATGTGAGTGAATTATTTAAAAAACGAGCAACCGATCTTGACAAAGGTCTTCTTGCTTCTTACGATTCTTTATTGATTGCTATATATGGTAAACCTCACACAATTGGCGAAACTCTTGTTTTACTGGCTACCAAAAAAATTGTTGAAATCATGCTCGGCGAAGGCCCTAGTAATAAGATAAGTCAATCGGTTCCTTTGAGCAACAATACTGTTTCCAGGCGAATTGACGAAATGGCCACGGACATTGAATCCAAACTCACCAATTTGTTGAAAAAAAGTAAATTTGCATTGCAAATTGATGAATCAACTGTTATTGATAACAAAGCAATTTTATTAACTTATGTGAGGCTTATCAATGAACAAAAGGAAATTAACGAGGAAATGTTGTTTGCTAGAACTTTGATCACTGATACGAAGGGATCGTTGATTATTAAAGTGGTGCAAGATTATTTTGAGGAAAAAAAGATTCCCCCTAACAAACGTGAGTGCTTGCGGAACAGACGGTGCTCCTGCCATGTCAGGTCGTCATGCTGGGTTTCTAGCCCACCTTAAGAAAGAAGTACCAGAGGTTATCACTATTCACTGTGTCATTCATCGTCAACACTTAGCTGTGAAAAAATTGAATGTTGTCCTGCATGAAACCCTACAACTGGTTCTTACTTGTGTCAACAAGATCAAAGCTAATTCCCTCAATGACTGTCTGTTCCGACAGCTTTGCCATGAAGGAAACTGTTTGCGCTGTTTCTTCGAATTATTTGACACAGTTACTGAGTTTCTTGACACGTCTGATCTTGTTTTAAGTGAGAATTTGAAGCAACACAAGTTGGAACTTGCGTACCTTACAGATATTTTTGAAAAAATGAACGAAGACAATATAAGGGTTCAAGGAAACCAGATGAACCTTATCAAGGCTAAAGGAATTATTTCATTATTCATCGCCAAGTTTGATATTCACTAGGTAAATATTGGCCGTAAAGAGCTGATTCAGTTTTCGACCCTTAAAAAGTGTTCAGTGTCAGATAACGAGACTCCTGAACTCCCAGAAGACAAAATCCTAATTTTTACTGATCACCTTGACACAGTTAAAAACTGACTTGGAATCAAGATTTGAAGATTTGACCAAGTTACAAATTCCGGATTGGATTCTAGATCCATTCTTGTTTGAAGCTGTGGATAAGCTTGATAACTCTTTGCAGACAGAGTTTCTAGATCTGAAGTATGACTGTGAGGTGAAAATCATTTTCAAGCAGAGCGGTTACGAGCTAGTCTGGGTGAAGCTTATGAACACTTATCCACGACTGGTGGGGAAAACTGAACCACTTCTCATCTCGTTACCGTCAACATATTTAGTTCAAAAAGGATTTAGTTCTGTTGTCCAGCTCCTCACAAAACAAAGAAATAAGTTGGACATTTGCCTCAAAGGAGACTAGCGTCTGAACGTGACGAACATAAAGCCGGATATTCAAGCTTTAACTGAAATCCACCAAGCACAAGGCAACCATTTAAAAGGTAAAATAAAACAATAGCAAAGTTTTCCAACTTTCATTATTTTTTCAAATTTTAAATGTCTACGTTCTTAAATTTTCCAGATTCCAATTTAAAAATGAAAATATGTACTCCTGTTTTTTAAATGTATGTCAATGATCTTAGTTAATTATTTCACTTCTTTGTTCTAAAAAAAAATTTGTAAAAAATGTTCATTTTAATTTTTTTTCTATTTTATTTAATAGTAACCAGATAAAACTGCTTTGGTTGTTTTTATTTACGGTAGTAAAATTGTTTAAAATAATAAAACTGCTTTATTATTTACACTTTACTTCAAATTAAAATTAGGCATAAAATTAAAATGAAAAGGGGGCGATAGGTGTTAGTCAACCTCCAGAAAGGGGACATGGGCCACAAAAGGTTGGGAACCCCTGGTCTAGTCACTATAGTGCCTTAGTTCATTTAGTTACAACGCGAGAAATGGTTGTATTCAAATCTCTATCACTGAAAAGCTGACCTGTCGTCTTCCCGAGTGGCGAGTGGAATTTCTACCCTCCTGACACAGGTAGCAAAAGAGGGGAAGTGTAGTCATGGAGGGGGTAAGAACTGTCAGATGAAGCCACATATTTTATGCTTGAGTGCGTTAGGTTAAGATGCAACCCTCTTCATAAAATCGCTTCGAATTCGCCAAGTAGGCAGTCGTTAAATAAACTACTTTTAATTTTAGGTTTGGAT
Source organism: Timema shepardi (assembly GCA_902151425.1). Lineage (NCBI taxonomy): Eukaryota > Metazoa > Arthropoda > Insecta > Phasmatodea > Timematidae > Timema > Timema shepardi. The sequence continues at coordinate 19,472 of CABFVX010006509.1, forward strand.
ATCTAATTCCATAAACCTCTATGGGGAGCCCTATAAAAACCTTAATTATCACGTTTCAGCATGATCGATGAAATGGCTTAGGCTCTATGCAGAGATACAAACACACAGACAGGCGGCATCGCAAAAATCACTTTTTCAGTTTCAGGGGGTTATGAAACGTCGATATTTATCAAAATTTCAAGTTTATTTTTAATGATAGCAATACTTTTTCTACCCGATCGGTGCGATAAAGAAAAAATTATTTCTACAAATTAAATCAAAAGTTTTTTTTAAGACATTTATAGAGGTCTTTAATGAAATGTCTACTGCTTTTTCAATTCTTCACGTCTCAATATCTTTATGAACTAACTTCATGTTCACACTTTAAGAATTGTATGAGATAGAATTTAGAGAAAGTGTATCTACATTCGCATGTAGATAAAGTGGAAAATAATTTAGGTAAAATGATCTCGAAACATCCGGTGAGTTTCGAACACCGATAGTAGTCATGGTAAATATGGTTGTAGCTAGGACGATAAAACTTCTTGTGTGTGTGTGTGTGTGTGTGTGTGTGTGTGACCATATTAGCTTAGCTGGTACAAACAGTTGTTAATATCTAAAAATAAAGTTTTTAAAAAGGTTTATAATTGATCATTCACTCTCTCATTAATATAAAATTTACATAAACAAAACCACAAACTTATATTTACTATTATTATTAAGGGGTGTGGGAGGTTGACTTTTTTATTCAGTTCAAGATAGAGAGCTTTACTATTTTGAGTGAGATTGGGAGGTAATTTTAAATCCATAATTTCTGGGTGGTTTCAAAAATACTGTTATCCGAACCACCTCTCCCTCTCCTCCTCAACCCCTTTTTGGTATTATCTATCTTTCCATCTTTTTTTTTTAAGCCCAGCTACTCCCCCTTTCCTCACCCCATGTATATCCTGATCAGGTAAAACTCTTCACTTGACACTATTTGTCTTTCGCTTTATTACTACTATTACCTCTAAACCTGAGTTATTGAAAATATTCCCGGTGATGTATTGAATGATATAGGCTTAGATCTTATGTTAAAAGATTTTTTATAGAGCAGGCTTGATTTTGTTTAATGAAACAAATAGCCGAAACTATTGTTAATGCATTTTAGTGGGGATAATCCCTCTAAGATATCATATTCTGAAAATTGAAAAATGACACCTGGACACGGGAATCGAACCCGTGTCCAGGTGTTTGATTCTGTTTAGCTTATAAATAATTTGCATAAATAGTGTTGCTTTGATTATATAAAACCTATTTGTATAACATTGGTTTTGTAAGAAGAAGTGAAAATGTTTACACCCGCCTTGGTGGCGTAGTTAGCTAACACACTATTTCGTGTTGAGCCAGATTGCCGGGGACGGGGAGATCAAAGTTTGAATCTCGGTCAGGTGAACTGGGGTTGTTTTTCAAAGATGGTTTTCCACTATCCCTTCACGTAAATGTGGGTTCACTTCTTATAAATTAAACCTTCCTAATCTCTCACGTATTAACGTTATTAGTGCTTAAGCGTATAACCCAAACAGGTAGTAAGACGTGCTAAATAAAAAAAAAATGCTTTCTCTAAATAGCTTTATTTGTGTTTTATAGACAAACAAGACCTTTTCGTACTTACAGCAGGATTAATTTTGAAGATATTAACATTCAGGGGTGCATCCAGGAATTTAATTTAGGGGAGCGGGTCATGTGTGTCAAAGCTATTATTTCTGTCCCCTGAAAATTGTCATCGAATTATTTTAATTTAAGACTTCTTTATTTTAAAATTAATTACACTCACATGCACAATCGTATATACAGGTTGTTAAAAAAAAAGTTTAGAAATTATGGATATTGTTGTGCATATTAAAATGAGTAAAGGAATCTTAATGATGTTTCTTGTGTCGATACGACGGTAAACTTCAATAGTAATAAATAATAATAATGTTGGTAAACTCTAATAATAATAATTTCAATTTCCTTTATTATAGTGCCGGCCAACAGTCGTAGTAGTCATTGGTATCCCCGTTAACGCTATTCTTTTTCTAATCAGCGGAGTTGCAATTACGTAGCTTAAAAATAAACACAATTATTTATACGAAATAAGCACCCAATATTTATTATACAACATTCACTGATGCTTCTACTGAACGTAATATATACTAAAAAAACTAATTCTTAAACCACTTTTTTCAACCAAATTATGAAAATTAACATTGTCTTTCAGCTTCAAAAGTCGATATATTAATATCACACCAAATTGTGGGAAATACAGTAATTTTATGGTGGTTGTATTAATTGTGGTGAACATCGCTTGCAAATACTGTCACCGTTAGTAATGAGGTTGGGGCTCGAATCTTTAACGAAACACCTAGCATAAATTGAACACTACCGCAGTTGGTAGCGGGTGTGCCAACCAAGCTAGGCGTCCTGAGTTCCATTACCGATATGGTCATAGATGTATTATTGATAAAATGTCGAATGGGGATTAAATATTGTTCTAAATCGTGCGCTGATAAGAGTATGACTGAAAAATGAACTGTATAGGAAAAAAGATTTTGTTATTAAGATAACACGTTAAACATGCCAACCAATATTGTGTATTATATCTAAGATTAAAAAAATGGAGCAACTATTTTTACTTGAGTATTTCTGGAAGAACCGAGTACAGCTGATTACGATACACAAAAGGTGTAGTCGACTACTTTTACTCGATTCTTCCCATCACTAGAGCTCACTGAGCATAGGACATGAGCAAAGCAGTGCTGCCAATTCACATTAATAAAATTCTTGCCAGAATTCATAAACAGTGTCTCGTTTCTCACTAGATTTGAATAAATTAAAGCTAGATTTTCAATAATCATTTTTTAAAATAGTGGTTAAAGTCTGTTGCCAAATAAAATAATTGATTTAACTCTTTAAAATTATAGAAGTCTATAAATACTTTAAAATGTATTGACCTGAAAAAAAGAATCTTAC
>CABFVX010006509.1:22903-39309 GCA_902151425.1 Timema shepardi
GATACAATTCCCCCCCCCCCCCTCTCCCCCCTTGCCCCTCACCATTAAACATTGGCCAATGAACTAAGGTGTTAAGAACCCTGGGCTTGCTGAATACTTACCGCAAGCAAAACAGTGTGCCAACTGTTGAACAAATATTCAAGAATCAGTATCACAATGATTTTATTTTCTAAGCTAGTATAGCTCAAATAAATGCAAATAATACTTGTAAAATAATTGTATAAACAAAAAGCTTTAAACTATGCAATAATTAAATACATATTTGATTATGTTTATGCATTCTAGGCACATGTATCATCATGTATTTGGCAAGCATATTTACCACCATTTTAAAATATACACGGGTGAAGTAGGGTTGGGAGGGTGGGGAATGAGAGGTTAATTTAACTGTAGTAGTACTGTTATCACAGTTTACAGATCTAAGTAGCTTCTGGAGCATAATTTGGATTTAATAGTTAGTTTTAGGCTCATAATTATTATTGCAATGTGAGTTGGACAATCCACCTTATTCCTCCCACCAAGCTCTGATGGACACTTGATCCATGTTCTACTTCATTTTACTCTTTATATATATATATATATATTATTTTTTACTTTGCGTATTGCTACCTGTGAGTCCGACACTTTAGCTCAGTCGTCATTTTGCCTGGCCACTGATCTAAGGGTTCCGGGTTTGATATCCGGCATGACCTAAAAATATTATTGATAAAATTTGGATTTCCCCTCTCACGGTGATGAATTAACGGCCGGGTGGCTGGGTGTTGTATTTGTTCTAGATTTAAGTTAAGTTGTGTGCTGATATAATCACTTAGCCCAGAAAGTGCACTCTAAATACCTCATATAAATGAAAAATGAAAATGCTATCAGTGTGTATTTTTAATTACACTCAACCAATTTAATAGTGTATGTCACTCTTATACAGTCAGGAGTGTGCTCACAGCTCTTAGGCTCGACATTTTAAATTAAATCTTGGATTATTTAGATATTGCGATGAACTGCAGGGTGCTGTGTTTTGATATGCCATTACAATTTGAGTGGATGATAATCTTCAGTAGTTTCACGTTTTGGTGTGTTTTGAGCATAGTTCTGATGTACTTTTATGAAGTCAGAATATGTAATAGGCTGTAAAGGTGAATATTGAAACAAAGATATAAATAAGTCAAAAAAGGGGAGTGGAGTTGGGAGGTGCGAAGTTTCCCAAGATAGAATGCAAGTAAGAAAAAAAACATAAATGTTTGAGCTCCATTGTTCTAAATTAGAGGTACTCATGTTTAAATATTTCCAGGGGAAGCATCTCTTGACGTCCTCCCTGCAGCTTTCAGAGTACAGCATACCTATTAATTTTCTCAGAATACACCACTGTATACCAGGATCACAATCAACTTAACATTCACACAATGTAATGGTTATTATTCAAGCAACCTCAACACAGCTATTTAGTAAGCCTACTGTATTTGTTTGCAAATTTGGTGTGTAGCCAACTTCTTCAGTACTATAGTTTGTTAGTCTGTGTCTCACTAACACTAAAATGCCATCTCTTCTCACACTTAATTTTGTAGCCCCAGTATTTAATTTACCATTGAAATAACTTGCATCATAATCATACATAAAAAAAAACTTGCATTCAAGTTTGGTGAAGATTTTTTTTGAACCCATCCAAATTCATTGTATGTGTTTTGATCGAGCTGCTATGTTACATAAACGTTAATGCCAGGATCACGATCAACCCAATGTTGATGTAATGTATCGGTCACTCATTGTTCATGTTATCTAAAGATGCACAATTTATTATCAGGATTCATGTAAAGTCAATTAAAAACTTAAGCAAAACACAAAAAATGAGTTAAGACTGAAAGCAGATTGTTCACTAAAATGAAACCCAAGAATTTAGGGCTGATTAAGCTTCAAGTTATTGCAATAAAAGCTTTACACAAAATAAAGTGTGAGAAGAGGCTGCGATGTTTTAGTGTTCACGGAATGGACCATACCGAAGAAGTCATCCTGATACAATAAAGAAACAAATAAAGTATTAATAGCTGTTTTGATATTCTTACAACACGATTGGCTGGCACTCATTTTTCACATAGTGAGAAAATTCTCTTCTGGACGATTTATTTATTAAGTGAATGTGCTGCACCTTGATGGCTTTCGTTTAAAATCACAAGGAGAACCCTTATATTATGTTATATGAATGTTAAGGGCAAGGTTAAGTTGTTCATAATCCCAGCAATAATATACAAGGATTTCTTCTAAATGTTTTAATTGTTTTTATAATATGTATACATAATGTAGCCTATATTTAATTCTTTTTCTTGATTTTATCCTTATTATCTGAAATTTGCTGGTTTCTCTTTTATTAGAAATACCTCAATTGTAAAGTGTGATTTAATAATTTTCTTTGTTAAACTGTTGCTTGACTTTTAGTAAATATTCGTACATGTCTCATTTTTTTTTTTTTACCTATAGCAAAAAAATTACACATTTATAAAATCATCTATTTAAATTTGTACAATACTTAGCCTCTTTCCTAGCAATTTGGGGGATTTTTTTTTTGTGTGTTTATTCAGATTACTGTGGTCTGTAGCCAAGTGCAGAGCAGACATGTTGAAGTGTAATACAGTCAGATTGGTGGTGACCCTACTAGAAAGAGAACAGACCAGCTCTTTTATCAAAGGCATCATGAAGGCGGTGGCAGTATTCACAAGTGAATGCACAGAACAATGTGCCAAACAGGTGTGCAAATTCACTACTTTTCACTTAAATAGTTTATCATCTATCAAATAAAAACAAGTGATTATTTTGTTCAAAACGGAATAAGAAACTAAATTAAATTATTATGCATGTCTCTCCAAATACTCGTCTAGCTTTTCACAACTCTGATTATTATGACATAATCTAGAATTTTTATACCCTAACAAAATCTAATTACAGGAACAAATATGTGCTTACCTAAATATGATAGAATTTGTAGGAAAATAAAACAAAAATAAAAGTGAGAACACTAATACTTAAATATTTTGATGCCACAATCATTGCATCTTCCTTGGAAGTAGTGGACTACAGCCCTATAATTTTATTTAAATATATATTAAAACTTACCTTTGAATGCACTTTATTTCAGACATAACATAATCTAGGATCACTATAGGCCTAAATAATTTAGAATCGCCTAATTTTGAGCATAGCATTGTTAAGTCCTGGTTAAGTTATGGTATTATGTAAAATTAAAATCATATATTTATTATTCTGTATTTGCGCATCTTAGCGAGCATCATGATTTAAATAATTTTGTCTAAACAATCAACAAGCATAATTTATTGCACTTTGGTCAAATTTGTGCGGTTGAATTGGGATTGATGTTTGCTGCCAAAGAGTTTTGATGCTTGTGGTTGGCTACAAATGTTTACAGCCATGTGTATGGCAAATTTAATCCTGGTACCACTATCCAAGCCAGAAAATAATTTCAGGGGGGGTTTGGTGGGTTCATCTGCCAATTGCTGTAGACTAGAAAAAATTCTAAATTTAACACCTCTAGAAGCTCTTTGAAGTGTTTATTATGGCAACATAACCCCCTAACTTCTGGAGGCTAGGAGAAATTCTAAATATTTAACACCTTTAGAATCTCTCTAAACTTTTTTTTATGGCAACATAACACCATAACTGCCAAAGTCTAGAAAAATTTATAAATATTAAACACCTCTAGAAGTTCTCTGAAGTGTTTATTATGGCAACATAACCCCCTAACTGCCGAAGGCTAGAAAATGTATATATATTTAAAAAACTCTAGAAGCTCTCTGATTTTTTTATTTATGGCAACATAACCCCTTAACTACTGTAGGATAGGAAAAATGCTAAATATTAAACACCTCTAAAAGCTCTTTGAAGTGCTTTTTATGGTAACACAGCCCTCTAATTTGTACTTGTACCTTAATTTTGATATTGTTTTAACCATAAATAAAGCCATATACCATGCTTTGTTCATAAAATTTCGAGGGTGGGGGTGTGGGGGTTTGAACACCCCACTCCCACCCCCTAGACTACGGCCTAGACACTTTCCTTGACTGGACTTAATTGTTTGTTTTCAACCATTGAGTTGGGAATTATGTACCAATTATATAGATTAACAAGTACAGTTTAGTTGTGATTGTAAATTGAAGATTATTTAAATTATACAATGGACATTAATTATTAGTTATAAAAATTATAATTAAATATATTTTAGTACTGATGTGTAAAACTATAAAACAACTTCCTCCAACCATATCATCCAGAATGTATTACCACTTGTTCTTTACAGATTTTTTTTATGGGATTTAAAAAATAACTTTGTGTATTTACATTAATTGTTTATTATGTAGTTGTATGAATACAACAGTTGCTATAGCTATACTTAAGAAAGGTTAATTTATTATGAATGTTAAATATGAGTATAATTACCATCTTGGTTTGCAAAACACTGTTCAAAAATTCTTTAATGTTTGTTTCAATATGTCATATTATGTGAACATTGTCATAATGTTGAATACTAACTAAAAACAAGTGAGATAGTTATTTTTGTTGACAAACCATGGCACTAGGCAAGAAGTTCATAGTTCTTCAAGTGGGTCCATGCCGTCAACCAACTGTTGTCATATTGTCTTGTGCACAAGCTCCAACTCATCAGTTTGTGTATTGTGTTATCAGGTGTATGGTGAGGGATCAGGCTTCACGCAGCTAGTCCGGATCGCTAGCGTAGACTATGTCAAGTCGGAAGCTCTACAAAGTCTTGTCAACTTGTGCCATGTTCCACTATTCAGACCTTTTCTGGGCCAGGCTGGTGTTGTAGCCTTGATTGTTGCGGAGATTAACCAAAGTAATGGAATATTGGATGGAGTTTCTTATTTCACTTATAAAATAAAATCTAACCACAGTAAATTTGATAATATTTTCATCGATATAATCTGTGACAAATAATGGCTATCAGTAACTTAAAGCACTTCATCTATTGGTGGGAAATGAAGTAGGTTTAGTTGTAAAAACATCCATCATAATTTTGCTGTAAATTGGATTGGGGCAGGTTTTTAATAAGTGTAGTCTCTACTATATTCTTTATGTTTTCAGCTGCTTCCTTCCTATTTCTCTAACTAAGTTTATGACAGTACTAGCTCTTGTATGTAGATAGTTACATACCCTGTACTCATCACCAGACAGTGTTAGGTTAATCAAATCTCACAAGTAGCAGTGGGCAGGACATTCTGTGTAATTGGAAGAAACTAGACTTGCTTTCAAAATATTGACTGGCAAACCCACTGAGAAGAGAACAGTGTGAAGACCGAGATATAAATGAGAGCATAGCATTAGAAAGAACCTGAAAGAGATAAGTTGTAGTTAGGTGGATTGGATAGAACTAGCTCATGATAGGGATAGGGTGTAATGATCAGGACTGGATAGAACTAACTCATGATAGGGATAGGTTGTAATGATCAGGACTGGATGGAACTAACTCATGATAGGGATAGGGTGTAATAAGATGGACTGGATGGAACTAGATCAAGATAGGGATAGGGTGTTATGAGGAGGACTGGATAAAACTAGTTCAAGAGAGAGTTAGTGGGTGTACTTTTGTAAGTACAGCTCTGAACTTTCAAGTTCTTAATCCTATAGTGTAAGTAAGTTTATTATTACTCTGAACTCATTTTCTTCGGCTGTTCTTGATGCTTGGAAATAGAGGACTTAAATCTTCTCAGCTAATGAATATTTTATAATGTGTAGTATATCTTGTCTTGTTAACTATCTATTGTTCAGGACCTGACTCCTCTATGCAGGATGACTCAATCTGCAAGTGGTGCAAAGGGCAAGAGGAGACCATCAACCAAGGTAACATCATCTCACACACTGTGCAATATATTATTTAATATAATTCATTCACGACCTAAGTTTACTTGGATGACAGCTCAAAATGTCACTAGAAGTAATCCCTAATATATCACTACGCCAACAGCTGACATCTATCACTTTGGATGACTGTAATGAAAACAAATGGTAATATATTAATGTGATAGTTAACCACAGTAATTTTGGCCAATATTATTTATATATTTATTTGAGGACGAACACAAAGTTTATTTATCATTTTATTCCACTTAAACAAAATATTCACACCACTTTCACAAAAACTTCTAACAAACATAACTTCAAAATGGCGACTGATGAATTTAAATCATATGGTTGAACATGAAGGTAAACAAGTTTTTTTACAATGATGCAGACACGCAGTTGATGGAAATATTTTTTTCAGTTAAATATTGAAAAATATGATAAAATAATCATAAAATCATTTATTGTATGTAAGAAAAATGACAAGAATTTTCTCTTTTCCAAGTAAATACGATGCTTGTATTAAAAGGTATTAATGTGTCCACTATATTACACAAATTAATAACATTCCAAAACGAAGAATAAGTACTTTTAATTATGTTTAACCCTTCCTTCACCTCTGACAAGATGTCTTGTGAATGTGGGGAGTGCCAGGCCTCCACCATGGTTCGGATTCCACGTTAAACTGTAGGTCCTTCATTTCATCTCACAATCACCCTACCATTAAACATTAGCGTAAGTGTGTATAACCCGAACGGGTAGTAAGACGTGGTGCTAATAATAATAATTATGTTTAAAATATTGTTTCGAATTGGATAAAAATAAATTATTTAAAAAAATGAAATAGTATGAGAAAACTTAAGTTTATGTTATTTTAAATGTAATATATAACAGGTAATTAAAGATCTTTACATTTATATCAAAACAGTAATATTTTACGAGTGTTGGCAACCCAAAACCTAAACATATGGTTTTCGAACTGTCATCCAGGTAAAAACCTATCGTGAACGGACTTTATGTAATAATGAGTTTATCATAGCACAATAATAAACTTCACTGCATATTATTACATTGTCACATCTATCCTGCTCATTATTTTCTTAAGTTGGTGTCAGGAGGCCCCTTAAGATGTTGGAAGCTTGGACTCAGAACAGGGGAGTTGGAATCTATAACAGGTTAGATCGTTAGCTTATTGGTTGATTTTAAATATTGAGTCAAATTACAATATTGAATAGGTTGGATAAAATATAAAGTAGGTAGGTTTGGCTGTCGAAAGTCTGATAGTGTCCAAGCTTGTCTGCTCCTGAGCAACTCACTCATTCTCCATAGTTCTTGGTTCAGTTCTGCGATTCCTCTTCCAACTTGACTCATTATTCATGCGGAGCAATCATAACTACCGACACTCCAATATAACTGCCAAAAACCAACTGTCCAGAGCTATTTTATTCTTAGTCTGTCACCATCTTTGGTTTTCCCTCTCATGAACCAATCAGGACAAATCTATGTAGTTCCCAAGTGAGGCTAAAGCTGTTGATTAATAGTTCACATAGAGGTATAACGGCAATTAGCATAAATCATATGCTCCGTGCTCTTAAGCTCAGGTTACAATCAACTTACAACACACTCGAGCTTCTATCTTACAAAAACCATAATAGTAGATACTAAACAAGTTGCAATGAAATATTATACTTAACTTTGGTTTGGTTTTAAATCTCGATGTTGTTTGAAAGGCTACTCTTAGTTTATAAACCTCCTGTCAGGTTTGTGCCATCGACCCTTCTTATCCTTGCTCCTAAGATTATCAACAATATGTGCTTTCTCACTGAAGTACATTAATCATTATTAATTTGAAGCAAACTCTAAATGAAATTATAAAATAGTCTTGAAAGAGAATCAGAGTTTGAATTTTTTTATGTGTTTTATGTCTATAAATAATTACTATGGGCTTATGCATTAAAATCACCTAGAAAATATTTTATTTCACAATAGTTTGTAATATTTTGATCTAAGCTGATAAATCAAGTTATTATTGCATTATGAAATTAAATTACTTCAGATTTGTTCATATGAATATTAATTTGTTATATAAAATGGCTAGATAATTTTATAATAAAGGAAATTGATGAAAATAAAGAAAAAGGAAAAATAAACTACTAAGAATAAATTTGATGAAGAAAGCCCACCTAGGGAAAGAGGAAAAATGTGGGAAGAATCCAATGCACAAAGGTGACATTCTAATAGTGATAAAAAAAGAACACAATCAATTTGAATAATGAAAAAAAATAACTTACTAATTGAGTACGTTGGGCGCCACTCCCAATGTCTAGGAGAAAAGAATAAATATAACAAAAAAATAGCTCCAGCTCAACTAACCGGCAGTGGCAACGACGCCCCTTTACACTCGGGACCACTGGGTGTGCTCAAGAACATTACCAGATTGTACAATGTAACTAATCTTAAATTATAATTTAAAAAAACCATTACTGATAATTGTGTGTTGTTATTATTATTGTTGTTTCTTTCTGAGTCCAAATTCCAATCCTACCTAATAAGGCATGCCTCCTAAATTATAATACTAATAAAAGTATTGTGAAGCAATACTTGAAAAAAAAAGTTTCACATTGAATTATAATGACTAAAGCAAATAAAGGGTCTTTTAAATTCCTAGTAACACTATAAATATAAATGAAGAGCTTGATCTCACCCAATAATGTAGACTTACCATTTCATGTACTGGTAGTAAATCTGTATTCTTCTTCTCTGTAGTTAGTTTTTTATCATGTCTACATAAAACTCCCAATAATCCTTTCCTGAAAATCAACTCCTATTTCTCATGTTTTTGCATGGTTGAAATTGATGATTCACTATATACTATTCACTTTTGAAAACCAGCCCAAATTGAATTTTTCCTTATATTTTTTCAGTCCTTCTTCACCACCAAAAAAAAAATTCTTTCCAACAATCATCCAAACATGTTATTTTGTTTTTATTTTAAAAAAAATCTCTGGCCTTGGAGAAAGAAATGATTTAAACTTCGCGCATAAAAATCCAGAAACAAAATAAATCAAGATTGAAATAGTTCTGAAATCCACCACTCTTTAAACCAGATAGTGTTAAAATCACCTACCAAAATAGTAATAAACATGGCGGGCTGTCATTTCATGAATTAAAATAAAGAAGGAAAATTTATTACAATGAAATAAAGGTAAGTAGGTTATATATATAAATTAATATTTCAATTGTAAACAAATATATATTATTTGAAGCTTTAGGAGTGGTGATTGAAATTTCAAACAAATAAATAGTAAAGTTGTCAACGTTATTACATAGTTGAAAGTTTGAGTCAACTGACTATTAAATTTATGTTTTAAGTAAATATTTAAGCAAAAATAACATCACATCTTCTTCCTTTCTTGTCTTCTATAGTAGAAGTAGTCACACACTACGACCCTCCAAAAAAAGTTGACATCCCTCTCACATACCATCCTGGTCTACAACGTATCAACACCATCCTTAAAAGTGGTTACAAATTCCTAACCAGTTCTACCCAGACCCAAAACCTTCTTAGTTCACCTCCAAGAGTCACTTTCAAACGGCCACCCAATCTCAATATTCTAGTCCATCCCAAACTTCCTGACCCCAAGAGAATCCGAGAAGAAAAACCGACTACCAAAGGTTCATACCCCTGCGGTAGCACCCGTTGCAGCACATGTGGAATCCACCTACCAGCTACATCCTTCAACAGCAAAGTAACCAAATTGGAATACAAAATCCCTGTTTATTACAATTGCAAAACCAATTAATTGATATCTCAACTACAGTGCAAATCATGTGATGCAGAATATATAGGCCTCACTACAGGTTCTCTCAGAAAGCGAATGAACAATTATAGTTTTGACACAAACCACAAAGATCTGGACAAGCCTATACCCATCCATGCCGGTACCCACAACCAGGACTTTCAAACCTGCTACACCACCAACATATTAAGAGCATTTCCCAAAAAATGCAACAGTTCTCAACTTAGACAGTGGGAACTGGCCCACCAATGGATTACCAAATCAAGATTACCACCAGGCCTCAACAGAAGATAGTTTATTTCTATAATATTATTATTTTTCATATTAACATTATTATTACTATTTAAAAAAAAATATTATCATTATTTTCTTATCTATTATTATTATCATCATAATCATCATCAGTTTTCTATAAATATTAACCATAGCCAAGGAATTTATCTTTACTCCCAAAAACAGTTGGCACAAAGTGTTTCTAGCAGTTTCTTTTAAAATTCAAAATTGAGTAATCCATTGTGTTATTTGTACTCTCTTCTTCTTTGTGTTTGATAAAGGCAACAATACCGAAATATTATTCTATTGGTGTTAAAATGTGTGTGACTACTTCTACTTTAGAAGACAGAAGAAAGGAAGAAGATGTCACCTTTGTGCATTGGATTCTTCCCACATTTTACCTCTTTCCCTAGGTGGGCTTTCTTCATCAAATTTATTCTTAGTAGTTTATTTTTCCTTTTTCTTTAGTTTTATCAATTTCCTTTATTATTAAATTTGTTATATAATAGCTCAGGGTGGTAATAATTTATAAATTGAGTATTTTAGCTGTCAATATTTTTCTTAGCAAAGCTTTGTATTCTTATAACCTGAATGGGTAGTAAAAGGTGTTGCTAAAAATAAAACAAACAAAAAATCTTTATAATTGTTGATGCTAGAATATTTTTTTGAAATGAATTTGGAGCTGATAATTATTTCCGAACCAAGTGGAAGTTTGTAAGCTTCACACCAATTATGCGGTACACACATAACTATGCGATTGATGTAACAAACTGTGTGTGTCCATACAGGTAATGAGTGTGAATGTAGCCATGTTGATCCATGGCACCAATCCCTGTTGGAGGCCCTTTATCAGCTATGCAGGGAGTCAGTTAACAGGGCCAGGGTTCGGGAAGAAGGAGGTTTGGCACTGCTACTGTGTGCCTTGCGCCGTTCCCTTCACGGGGGAGTGTTGGCCGCTTTGGTGCACTTCCTGTACGACGAGCCCAGCCTTGAGCTCATGGTGCAAGATGGACTGGTGGGTGTGCTGGCGACCCACCTAAAGACATCCCGCAAGAGACAGTTTACAGGGCAGAGCCCCCCAAACAAGAGGTTTCGTGCCAGCAGCCCTAGCTACCAGCAGGTGGTGCGAGAGCAGGAGAGCAGGTGATCACACACACATTTAATTTACAGGTTAATTGGGATAAGCACCAATTGTAGAATTTGACAGGACGTTAAATATACTCCATTAACACCCTGAGATCTAGTTATTCATTTAAAGGTTTTTTTAGAAGTATATTTACTATAGATGTGCACATTAATGTTAAGTATATGATCAATAGAGGTGTACAGAGCTTCAACAACTTAAGACTTTACTTAGAATATTTGTCAATTTAAACTCTGCTTAGCTAAAATAAACTTCATCAACTACAAAGCTTTTCCAATAAAACATTAAAGGCTAAAATACACTTTCATATTCAATTTTTCTGCTATTATAGAAATTATAAATTAATGTCCACATGACAAATATCTTCAATAATGTAATATTTTTATGTTGTAATAATAACTTGATTGTAAGCTCAGGCCAAAATGTACTACATTTTCCTATTGACATTTTTTGTAAATTATATTTAGTGTCTAGTTATTTAAACATGTACATTGTATTTTGTTTCAATCCTAAAACTTTTAAATAAATATTCAAACTTCGATTTGGCTTTGATTTGAATTAAAAAAGTGGACTTTGCACACCCCTTCTAATAGGGGTAAGCAAAGTCCATTTTTTTTTGGTTTGAAACAAAGTCGAGTCGAATATGGGAAATATTCTTGAAGCCAAATCGAAGTTTGAATACTTTTATATTCAATTTTGAGTAAAAATATTTTTGACATTGAGTATATTTATCTAACATCAAGCTAAATATATAAATGTAATATTTACATTACCTTTGTGTTAAACACACTTTATGTGTACAGCCTGAGTGAGTAGTTAAAAAACCCCATTCATTTGGTTTAACATCATTGGATTTTCCCTACATGGTGTTTTACTACTATTTCACACACAAGATACAAATTAACAAAACACAAGAGTAAATGGACATTCGAGAACAAGAACAACGTTATAGAAAAATATGAGTTTAAGTTAATTTGGTGGGTATGTATATAGGTTTGAGAAGACCAGTGCTACAAAAGTTTGGTTTTTCTATTTTACAAATCAACAAGAAAACTTTTGATTTTATAAAGTTATTTAAATATTGTGATGTGAATTACTAAAAAAAATATGTTTCTGATTTTGAAAGTGCCTTTAGCCATTCTCAAAAATAATACAACCTTGATTATAGCAATTTTACTGATAAATTAATTCTTCACATAATATGTATGAACAAGCAATTTTTAATAGATTTAATTTAATTTAATTTTACTTTTAGTAAAATATCTTAAGATTTTATCTAAATTAGCAGCAATTTTTGTTTATAGATACTCACTATTTGCATACTTTAAACTATTTTTTTTTTAAGGAATGTCATGTTCCTTGCATATGTTCTCAACTATCTCTAATGTCTGCTGCAAGCCTACACATAAACAGAAATTTGAATTGAACATAGTGATTCATGTAGTAAACAACATAGATGGTTGTGTGTGCAAATTTTAGAATATTGTATTAAAAAAGTATTTTTAATATCCAAGAAACACTTCAAAAGTTTAAGAATGAAGTTTACTTGCAAATAACTTGAAGTTACCTTCACATTTAAAGGCAACTCGTAACTGGTGGTTAGGTAGTTTCTGTCTTGAATGTTCTCAGCCTTCCCCCTCCCCCTTCCTAGGGTTGTGGACAACTGAGAAGAGACAGAGAATGAGTTTGGTGGGGATGTGCAACTTAGAAATGAACTACAACTTATCAATTTCTCGGAAATACCTTTTAAATCTCTTTCCTTTTTCTTCAGGAAAGTGATTCTACCTACTTGTTTACTTGCCGTAAAAGAAAAGGGTATTATTTAGTTTTGATATTCATTCATCAATTTCTCCAAATCTAATCCAAATTGAAAATAATGTGATGACTAATGACAATAGGTATGTATAAAAACTAGAAACAATCTTGGGGGAAGGGGGGGGGGGGGTTGTTGTTAAGGAACTAGTAAAGCATTATTCACTAAAGNTTGTTAAGGAACTAGTAAAGCATTATTCACTAAAGTATTGAATTTAATGTAACAAACATGAATAATACATTTTTATTTTATAAATTTTGCTATACATTTAAATTGATTAGCCATAACTAACCACAAACACACATGCTTGCTTATAAAGTACAAATTATTCAAAACACACTATTAATGTAGCTTATTATTTTTAATAAATTATAAATATTGCTTTTTTGTTTGATATTTCAAGTGAACTCAAAAGTCCATAAAATCTAACGACTATATTTTAATATTAATTTTACACATTTTTTTAAACAAATACTTTAGGCCTATAAACTAGTAACTTTTTTTCTATGAACGCCTAAACATACCAAAAATACCTGTTAACACTCTAAATATAACTACTATTGATGAACCAAATTTAGTTTAGAAGAGATACACCTTTTATTTGATCAAAATAATTGGTCATATTAGACCAAAAACAGCCCGTTTGTTCAAGTCACTTTAAATGTACCATATGTATATATGAGGTCAGTTAGGAAAGTAACCTCTGTTTGGCTGTAAATAAAAAACTTGCATAGAAAAAATATTTTATTATACAAATCTTAAAACTACAGCTTTTTAGTATTTTTCAACATTGTCACCATTTAAATTTACGCATTTGTCATAATGTTTCACTAATTTACAAATTTCTTCATAAAATTCAGCTGCCTGGGCACGTAGCCAATCTTCCACGGCATTTTGGAGTTCGTCGTTGTCATCGAAGTGCTGCGACGCAAGCCACTTCTTCATGTGAGTGAAGAGATGAAACTCACTTGGCACCAAGTCGGGGCTGTAAGGGGGATGATCACAAACGTCCCATTTGAATTGCTTTAAAAGCTCTTGAGTTTTTCGAGCACTTTGAGGACGAGAGTTGTCATTCAAAAACACAACATCGAATTTTAGCATACTGTGACGTTGCTTTTGAATGAGCCGCTTAAATTTCTTCAAAATTTTACAATAGACATCTGAAGTGATCGTCATACCCGTTCCATAAATTCAACAAGCAAAACTCCCTCAGCACCTCAAAAAACCGTAGCCATAACCTTCCTCGATGACAAAGTTTGGCGGGCTTTCTTCAGCTTGCATGGAGAATTGGTATGGCTTCAAGCCATCAATTGTTGTTTCATTTCGGCGTTTACGTACGCCACCCAAGTTTCGTCACCAGTCCCAATTCTCTTCAAAAAACCTTCTCCTTCTGCGTCGCATGAAAGGAAGTCTAAGGCAGAACCCATTCATTTGGTTTTGTGGACCTCTGTAAGCAATTTTGGTACCAACTGAGCACAGAACTTTTGGTTGCCTAATTTATTGGTGACAACCTTGTACAAAACCGTATGAGAAATTTGCGGGAATTGTTCAGAAAGTTCAGAGATGGTGAATCTTCGATTTTCACGAATTTTTTTGGCAATTTTCTTGAAAAGATCATTACTCACAACAGAAGGCCTACCACTCCTCTCTTCATCATGAATGTTTGTTCTACCACTTCAAAAAATTGTACCCATTACCGCACAACACCTTCACTCATAACGTTTGGACCATATACAGTACACAATTGACGATGAATGTCTGCTGCTGAAACGTTTTGCGCCGAAAGAAATCTTATTACAGCACGCATTTTGTGGGATTTTTTATTGTAGTGCTCATGTTTTGAGGTTATACCAAGCAAATGCGTGAAAGAACAAGGTTCATACGGTCACAGCTGGATGCTTACTGAATCAGAAAACATGCAGATGTGACAATGGCGGCACTCTGCGCACAACTACTAGCGCCACGCTAGAACGGCAGTTACTTTCTGAACCACATTTGTAATTTATACTCAGATCAATAGGCATGTGAACTAAATATTTAGCTCTGGTTACAGTGAGGTCAAGGTTCAAATTCCAGATAGGTGCAATGAGAGTTTGTTTCTTAAATTGTTTCCCAATTATCCTCCACCCAAATGTGAGTACATTTCATTTATATTCAATCCTTATCCTCAGCTACTCAATAAGCGTTATTAAATGCTGATAACCCAAGTGGGTGATAGGACTTGGTTGGACAAATTGTATAAGGGACCTACTATTTAGGCCTTTATTGATGTGCAAAGCTAAAAATTTATGAAACAAAGCTTTGTGTCAGCCACATTAAATATGTAAGAAAATGATCAAGTTTTTGAGATTATTTATTCAAGCAATAAGAGCCACAAATAAAAATGAATCATTTTATGACTATAACTTATAAGGCTGACTATGAGTATTCTGAATTTATTTTGAATATAACATTACATTTTTTTGGACTTGGTATTTTGTGACTTGGTTTCACAGAAACTATGGATAAAATAGACACAAGAAATGGATTCAAACAAATAGCTTTTTTTGTGTTAGAACACATGATTCATAGATTTTTCTGGCCCAAAACACATTCACATTTCTAATTTTGAGTCCTTTAAATGATATAACTTGCACAATTTCTTTGAAAATATTGCAAAATATTCCCTTAATTTTTAAGTTAGTAATAATGGATTATTTACTATACTATAAGTTAGTAATAATTAAGTCAATTAATACATACAAATAATACTTTATTAAAACTGATTTGGCACTATAAATTTTGATACACTTAGCTCTTTAGATTTATGCCAAACATACCAAATTGTAATGTAACAATCACTTAAAGTATTGCAATGAGTGGTTTAAGTTTTGTTTGGATATTTTTGTAATCTAATATTTTAGTAACATAATTTGGGGCCCGATCTAACTACTATTTGTGGCCCAATAAATATGTCTCCCAGGAATTATTCACTTTACTATTAATAGCTAGTAAATACATACACCCTTACCCCTAAGAAACATTTATAGGTCTACAACTTTATTTATCATGTAAAACGCTCACCAAATATCCATTTTAAACAAAATAGCTAAAACTATATATTAAATTGAATTTTCAAAAATCAGTTGTCAGTCAACTCCCCTAATTTGAGGGCTTGAATAAAAAATTTAAAAAATGCCTCAAGTTATAACCATGGTATAATATATCTAAATATTAAAGTTTGAAATAAATCCATCAAATTGTTTTCTCTTGAGCCCCTGGGACATACAAACAGGCAAGGGGTCAGATAGAAATACAAAACCCACCTTTTTGTTTTCGGGGGCACATAAAACATATATATATAATTTTTACTGTGTATTAGAAAGGTAAACAATTAAAGCAACAATCGCATATGTGTATTTTATAATTACATTTGATTTTATATACATAATGTAGATACTGTTAGCAAAGGTTAATGTCGAGTACACAAAATTAACGTCTGAGACGAACATAGAATCTACAAATACACTTAGTGGGCTAA
>CABFVX010006510.1:0-39304 GCA_902151425.1 Timema shepardi
ATCTATTTAACGCTAATATATTTTTTTAAACATTGCCGAAAACTAAAACCTTTACTACGTACTACCAGACTACGCACAAGTTTCCATTATAGTTGTTTTGATAATAGTCACCATGATAGTTGTTCACGTGGTTGACTTGTACTAAATTCAATACGGAAACATCGCCCACGTGTATGGAATATTATATATAAGATTGATGAAATCTACCCGCAAATAACTTCTTGGGAGTATATTGTTTATTAGTTTAAGAAATCATATATATCTGGTCATAACAAAGCTTAGCTCCGTTTGACTATATTAGTGATAGTTAAAATAATATAACTGTTATTATCTTCATGAAGAATATCATGTATTTCATTATCTAGTTATTATCTAACTATATTCACGAGTATCTGAGCGTGTTCAATCAAATTTTGAATTATTTTGATATTGTTTTATTGTCTACTAACAATTGGCGTTGTGTAGGTTGAAACAATTTCGTTTTAAGATTAACAGTTTTTGAGGACTTTCTCCAATATTTTCAATACTATATATAATATTACTTTTTTTAGGTTAAAATAATTTATTAGCAAAACCACAATAAACTCCAATAATTATTTTACAATGGTTTTTGGGGCAGTGAAAATGTGAATGTTTGTAGCTTATTGTTTATTTTAAATAAACTTGGCTAATCAAGAGAGTACATATTTTCCCCAGTCAAAAAAATAAAACGTTGAAAATAATTCAATCCACGCTTGAACACAGAAATAACTCATGCAGATTGAAGCAGGTATATTATATATTACTTCAACAAATTGTGTATTTCTATTTTGATAAAACCCACCTCGGTGGCGTAGTTGGCTAACACGCTAATAGTTTTAAGCTCGACTGGTGAGGAAGGGGATATCGAGGTTAGAATCTCGGTCGGGTGAACTGGGGGTGGTTATTCCTAAATGGTTTCCCACTCTCCCTCCACGCAAATGCGGGTTCACTTCCTCTAATTCACCTTCCCAATTCCTAATCCATTAGCGTAATTAGTACTTAAAGCGTATAACCCGAATGGGTAGCAAGACGCGGTGCTAGATAATAAAATAAAAAAATATTTTGATCAAACATTCTATAAATGTGTCCATTATCAAAAAATGTCCACTGTATGTATGTATGTATATATATATTACACCCCATTCGAAAATTTGCCCATATCATAATTCGGGCAAAATTCTAACTATTCCGTGAACTTACCCATCCTTTTGACAATTTCAAGAACCTGGCAAAAAATAGCTCATTTCAAGAAATGTGCAGCATTTGTGCTTCCCAGTTCATGAATTGGCTATTAATTTTCATGAACTGCGAAGCTCCAATCATTAACCAATTTATGAACTGGTTGAGTTTTTGCCGTGAAATGAACAAGCGAAATACAGGTTTGGTCTTTAATTTAATTTAACTTTTAATCGTTTAAGAATTAAAGTTTAGATTCAGTTAGGTTGGGTTAGTTTAATACAATATCTTAAAACTAACTTCAGTTAAGCTTGTAGGAGATAGTAAAATAAGTTCCAGTTCATGAAATGGGCAAGAGTTAATGCAATACCGGCCAAGTTCATGAAATGATCAATAAAGAGGTCAATTCAAGAAAATGGACACAAATTGGCCCTATTCGTGAAATGGTCAGTTTCACGATTGGGGTGTAACATATAGGGCTTATAGACCTACTGTAGTAACAAATGTTAAATGGGAGTCTAGATCACTAAAAGTGTTATATCAGCTTGGCTCTAATTTATTTTTATCTAATATAAATACAACATTATATATAAATAGTCTAGCTTAATATTTATAATGTGTTTAATTTTCAGTTCCAAGACACCGCGATACGGCATGAAGATAAGCGATGCCGATAGAAAAATGTTGTTACCAGTTTCAAATCTATGCAGATATGCTTCAACCAGTTTTTCATATGCTAAGACTTTATTTTTAAATTGTGTACTCTACTGAAATGCCATGAGATTGAAAGGGTCAGAAATATGACCTTAATTTACCACAAGACTGAACACAACAAAAATAAAATAGTCAGAGAATTTGTTGTGAAATTGTGGCATACTTATAGTAGTAAAAATGTGAGCAAGCTAAAGTGAGTAATTATATTTTATTGTTTGAGTTTTAATTTATATTTTTATCAATTAAATAGTTTTTAAATTTATTTGAGTGAAAACAATAATCAATACGTGATATGTCAAGGAAGAGACAAAACAAGAAACGATGTGTTTCACACTGTTTGTATTATTGACAAATTATAGAATGTTTTAATGCTCAATATATTTATAAGTAATTTTTGGTGCTATAAAATTAGACGATATTTAGTGACGTGCAAATTCATATATATGAAAGAGATTTATCTAATATATTTAATGAATTTTGCTTAAAAATTAGCCATATAAGTTATTAAAAATATATATTGTTCACAAACTATTGCAAATAAAAACTATAGTTTTGTTTCAAATAGATGCTTTAAAGTTTTTATAAATTGTTAATAATATTCACGTTAAATATTTATAAAACTAGGTTATCAGTGTGGCAATCATCCAGCCACAATTTAAGCGTATTATGTTCTAAATTGATGTTAGGTATTCCATTTAAAATAAATTATTTATTTTAATGATAAAAACACATTCCCGCTGAGTAAAAATAATCCAAATAGCCCCTAAAAAATTAATGTATAGTTTTAAAATGCTACGAGCCAAGCTGAGCCCATGCGGTGTTGCTAAAAGCCTAAGGACTAATCTAACATGGCCAATGTTGTGCCGGCTTCACCTGGCAAGATGAAGCCGGTGACTGAAGTGGCAGACAAAGCCGTATCTACCGAAGACCTCGTGCGCGTATTCCTAGAACAAGACGGTGGCCACGATTTCCTGACGCAAGATGGCGGTGACGTGGAGTTCAAACATCCCAGCACGGCACTGGAGCTGATCAGGCTAGAGGCTGTTCTAGCTGCTCTGGTAGAGAGCAAGGTGGTGGCCATAAAAGCTTCGGGGAAACACAGAAAGAGCTTGGCGCGTCCAAAAACACTCGTTGGTGAAAAACGTCATGAGAATGTCGGCCACAACGACTACGGGAATGGTCAATATCTGACCTCCAACTCGATAGGATCTTCTAACAAGGAGAACCACCATCACCATCACAAGCATCGGCACCATCACAAGACCAGACAGGCTGACATTCTGTCGTCTGGTCTGTTCCCCAAGAAACGGCACAGACATCACCACCATCGTCACCATCACCACCACGATCATGCCCGAGACGACCCTAGGGTTGACGACAACGACGATGATGACGGGAGGATCATTCTTGATAGGGGGGAGCTGCTGGAGGTCGAGACCGCGTTCTGCGGTAGCACGACGACGTTGGCGCCGCCAGCCGCCCCGGGAACATCATCGACCAACGGGTGCCTGGTACCTCCATCGCCTTATCACAGTGGATACCACAACCACCTCCATCACTTGATACCTCACGGATGCCCTAGCCCCACTCACTCACAATCGCAAGTAACTTTGCTGTTTCTTATTAGTTGTAAAGTGACACCACCCTCGGGTTCTAGGCCTGATAGCTCTCAGTTCTGCAAGATATGAGTCCATATTATCACTTGATGTACCTTTATTTACCCTGAAAGGTAACAGTCTTACCTTGATGAGCTACATTATTGCCTTATATGATAAATTACGCCATTGCGGAACCATGCAAGGGATTCTTGATACCTTTGAGGGTAAACGAAGAGTAAATTCAACCACCTCTTGTTTATAAAATAACAATTTAGCACAGATTATCCCCCTTAGTCATCTTTAGCACATACATTGTCAGGTAAACGTTTGTTCACAGCAATATATTTAAATCCCTTATTGTTATATTATTGTTAATCATTGCTGAGAATAAGAATATTTCAAGAATAAGAATACATGATGCGCTGGAAACTAACGTGTCCACAATAACCCAAATGATGAATATCAAATTATTGTTTGGCCTTGTAATTTACTGGTAGAGCTACTGGCTATAGATACAGAGGTCCCGGGTTCGATCCCCGACTCTTCCGTATTTTGAGTGAAACAGTTGGTTTGGAACGGGGTCAACTAAAGCTTTCTAAGTACAAATGAGGAGCTACTTTAATGAAAAGGTAGAGGCTCCTATCTAGAAAGCTGAGTCTAACGGCCAAAGGGTTCACTGTGATGATCACATGATACTATATACACGCAAAAGTTGGCACTATCTTCGCCAACAGATGGTGGTCGCTTGGTTGGTATAGCTTGATTGCAGACTGAGGTAATGAAGTGTTTTTAAAGCTAGAATACACCTTCAAATAATTTTGATAAATGAATTCTAATCTTGTGTTAACATCCTAATTAGGCTTTATACATGTATAATCCTCTATATAATTGCAATTTTCCTTATTTTATAACATGGACATTGATGGGCATGTTGTTTTGGCGAAACCAAAACTTAAAACGTCCGCCATGCTTAGAATGTGCTTAAATTTGTGTAGCCTCAATCATCGTACAGAAGAAAACTTTTACAGGATTGATCAAAACTAGTAATCATTTAAAGGGAGCATTGTGTCAGATCACGAAATAGCTTGGAATATATTTTGCATCATCTGTACCTAATTTACTTTTCAAAAATAGTTAAAAATAATTAATCAAACTAATATTAGAAGAAGTTGTACAGTAAGATCTCTAGATAAGATTGTGTTAAATAGTAAAACATTTGTTTATATAATCTCTATTCTTTAATTAAAATGTTTGTATTTTAAAAATCCCCCTGAACGTGATGGTATTCGCCCTTTTTTTTATAACATATTAAAATATGACTGCCAATTTGATTTTCAGTGGCTCTTCATTTTTTGAATTTCCGGTCACTTTTGACTTCTCAATGTTAATTCCAATGCCATATCTTCTCCTAATCTCCACCAGCCCGTCCATCGTTTCCTGCAACGCTTCTTTAATTTTGGCCAGCAATGCTAGATCATCTGCGTATTTTATTGTTTTGATGACGCGTCCTCCTATCCGGAATTTGCCACGTCCCTTCAAGACTGGATGACAAACAGCATCCCTGCCTCACTCTTCTTCCTATCTCTATGCTGTTGGTCTTTCTATAATTCAGCCTCACCTTCACTTACTGTCCCAAGTATAGGTTTGCAATCAGTCTTCTGTCCCTCCAGTTGATGCCGATCTTCTTGAGTATTCCCACCAGTTTCTCCAACTTTACTCTATTTAACGCCTTTGGCCAGCCGATAAGCCAATGTAGACCTCTTCCTTGACCTCCACACTTTCTCTAAAACTATTCTCAGCACCCCTGATTCCGTTTACTTTTCAGAATACAAATTGGGCTTCTTTCATCACACTTTCTATTTTCTATTCCAGACGCTTGTTGAGTATTCTTGCAACGATCTTCCTCAAATGAGAGACGAGGCTGATGGTCCTATGATCACTGCATTTCCTGGCTTGCTTCTTCTTCTTCTTCTTTAGAGCCGCCATGGTTACATCTAGAAAGTCCTTGTACCATTCTCCTGTTTCATAGATAAGTTTTGTCAGAGCCATAAATCCGTTGTTTCCCACTTCCTTCATAGGGTCATTTGGTATGTCGTCATCTCCAGCAGCTTTTTTTCTTCGCATGTCTTTTGTGACTCTCTCCACTTTACTCTTTAAAATACTAGTTTTTTCCCTCTTCCTCTACCTCGTCTTCTGCTTCAATCTCCAAGTTCCCAGGTCATTTTTCCTTGTAGTACAATTTTTCTATATATCTTTTCCAAATCATAAGAACCTCTTTATGATCCGTCACTATTTGACCTTTGAGATTTTATATTCCTAGTGCTGGTACATTTATTTTTAGTTCCCTCCCAGTCCCTTTGTTTGCTTTCTGATAAATACGTATTTGCAAAATTATAAACTTATCTCCTTAAACATGTTTCTGGTTCCATGAAAAAATGTTTTAAATAAAAATAATAGTTTACTAAAATAAAGAATTCATGTTCAAAACGTTTAACATTTTTTATTTCACTTTAATAAATTTAAAAAAAGTCCCTATGAAAAAACTAAAAATAAAATACAAGGAAATATAATCTTAACTTTTCTCTGCACATCGTTTAAACTTTTGTAAACTCATTACTATTTAAATGAATACAAACATTTCACTTGATAGGACACACATAGGTTTATATTTTAAAACTAACTAAAATAGCTACATGTTTAAATTGTTATTTTTAAATACAGCCATCTCCATGGTTCACTTAATCAATTATTTCTCAACACTGATATCACAATTATAGTCACATTATAGCATATTTAGAAGTAGAACGTGGTCCAATCCAACTATTTATATAGTTTAGGACGTTCTCCTATAACGTGATAGCTGTGTCCCGGAAAAAACATCACGTTATCATAAAATCGTGTTGGGGAATACCTCAGTTAAATATAAAAATAAATGTTAGGGATTTGTAGGCACTGACTAGACCTATGAAAAACTCATTTTTCATTCTTATTTTGATATATAATTTTATAAGTTAATTTTGGTTATATAATATTATCTACATAAAGCTGTTTAAAAATAAAAGTATAAAAAATAATTATTATAAAGCAGAAATCATACATGCCTTGAGCAGATTAAACTGTAAAGAGGAAAACCATTGTTTTAGAGTATAAGTTAATATATTATATTTACTCCTAATTTTAATTCACTATTCCTAAAATAACAATAAATACATTTGAGTAAATGTAATTGATTATACCACTACTGTTGGAGAAACAAGGCCCTAACAAGTGGAATCACAGAAACCAGCACTCGACGACTATCTTTTCAGCAGCAGTAGTGAAGAAAGCGACGCAATAGATGAGGAGAATCGCGGTGGCTTTCGGAAATCGCGTAGTAGCCGTTTCGGGACCGCGATATCTAAAAACAAAACCCGATTTCGCTAGTCGCGTAACATTCCAACCACGCGATAAAAACTCGCGTTATGGGAGAACTACTTGTGCTTATTAATAATTTAGAAGATAGACTTTTAAATTTTTTTAAAGCATACTCTCTACCGATATTTTAAGAGTTACAAGTATTTTTGTGCTTGTAATATAATATACTAGATGGATAAGTTTGTTGTTGCTTGTTCCCAGACCTTCTTACTACCCTCCCGAGCTCTACACATTTTAATTACGATAATAGAGTAGAGATAAACACAGCAGAATTGAGAATAAATGTATCCGCATATGCTTAGAAGAAGAGTGAGAACCATTAAAGGAAAAGCCACACTCCTTACATCCTGCTGGAATTCAAATCCTGACCTCCCGTCATCGACCAATAAGACTAGAGAAACGTAACATTTATTCTACGTCCTCGCCGGTATGGATAAAGCGTAACTTTTATGGGGTGCAAGTGTTCATTGATCAAATCTGCTGCAATGTAGGAATATTTTCCGCATAGCCAACAATTCAAGAATACTTGTATTTCCACCTGAGTACTTCAGGTTTAAATTCCGAGTCATTCAGCGTAAAAAAGTTCCTTTTTTTAATAACTAGGAGCTACCCCTACGTTTTAAGTTTAAAAATTTGCCTTAGTGATAAAACAATTGGTTATCCTTAAAATAAGGACATTCATATCTTTTTTTCTGTTCTTGACATAATTTCGAATTGTAAAAACCCATGAAAACACTAAAATATGATAGAGTAAGTTTGAGACTGACGTGTTTCGTGCTCTTGGCCTTGTCAGCAGCGTTTATTAGAATATGTTTACGTTAACTAACCTTCTCTTGAGTTAAGTTGGCAACATTTATTTGATCAAATTGCTGTCACGAATGAAGCAAATCAATTAAAATATGTGAGCTACTCATGGCTGGCATCTCAAATATAATATTGGGCTCCTCTTCAGTATCGACTACAAAAAACTAAACATAAGTTTGATCCCAAGATAAGAACAGGTTTTAGTTCCGGGACCTTTTATTTTATTTCTCTCAATCCTTATTGGAGGTGTGTTTTACATACATACATACATACATACATACATACATACATACATACATGCATACATACATACATACATACATACATACATACATACATACATACATACATACATACATGCATACATACATACATACATACATACATACATACATACATACATACATACATACATACATACTTACACACATACATATATACATACATACATACATACATACATACATACTTACATACTTACATACTTACATACATACATACATACTTACACACATACATACATACATACATACATACATACATACATACATACATACATACTTACATACTTACATACTTACATACATACATACTTACACACATACATACATACATACATACATACATACATACATACATACTTACATACATACATACATACATACATACTTACACACATACATACATGCATACATACATACATACTTACATACTTACATACATACATACATACATACATACATACTTACACACATACATACATACTTACATACATATATACATACATACATACATACATACATACATACATACATACTTACACACATACATACATACATACATACTTACATACATACATACATACATACATACATACATACACACATACATACATACATACATACATACATACATACATACACACACACACATACATACTTACATACATACATACATACATACATACATACATACTTACACACATACATACATACATACATACACACACACATACATACTTACATACATACATACTTACATACATACATACATACATACACACACATACATACATACTTACATACATACATACATACATACATACATACATACATACATACATACATACATACATACAATGCATACATACATACATGCATACATGAATACGGCATTCCCTTACAGGGTAGGCGAACAACTGCTCCACACTTCCCTGACCTTGTATACTCCCTTCTCTTCAACAACACCCACACACCGAGTCATACATGCTCTCTTATTCTTAAAACTATTAATTTTTTTTTTCACATATGCGTCTACAACATTTATCCACGTCTTACATGACCTACCCCTTCCTTTTAATCCACACACTCTACCTTCATATATTAGCTTCGTCACTCGATCCACTCTCATCCTCTCAAGATTTCTAAAACCAAAGGAAGACGCTTCTTATACATTGACCCATTCGACTCCCTTTCAAACCGCACCTCTTCATCACTCCTTCAGCCCCCATTCATTACTAACTCTGTCCATACGAGTTTTTACACATACACATGTTTGTATAAAATCTAAAAAAAACCTTTATTATTTATGGCAACGTATCTTAATTTATACCCGCTTACATTACATATGACATTTATTACTAATCTGTGTTAAACTACTGCTTAGTGGCTGTTATAAAAGATATTGATCTTTAGGTTATTCGATAATAAATCATTTATAGCACATTTTAACAAGTGTATAGATATAGTCTATAAATAGTGACTCATTAGTTTCAAATCATTACAGTTCATGAGATATAGGCGGTCAAACTTTATATTTTATGCTTCTTTGATACCATCGTCAGGGTAAAGTACTTATTGTGTGAGGTTGAGATTCAGTATAACTAGACATTCATATGAGGTGTGTACAATGACATATTTATAGTATGTTAAAGAAAAATATTTTTTAATGTACAAGCAGTTTAAAAGTGGTAAAATTACATCAATTTTAATCATATATAAATACTGTTCTTTGTACAGCCTGATGGTTTCAGCTAGTCTCATTTCGTAGCACACAATGTCGTTATTTATAATTAATTTGGTGGGGGTTTTTTCACCTAAATCTATTAGTTTAGTTTATTAATATGTCCAACTTTCCACTGCAAATTTAAATTTGAGATGTATATTTAATTAAATTTATTATCTTGACTGTACTGATTGTAAAGACAACACAACCTAGCAGAACATAATATGCCCGGCAGAAGGTCAGATAGTTCCAAATAATGACACACCTGGTCTGTGTTACTGGAATGTGGAGACATTGCTAGTTGCCATCTTCTCAAGATAACCCCCGATCCCCCCCACCCCCCCCATATTAAATTCCCTGCCATAATGTTATAGACACAACTATTCTTATTAAATCTCATTGTCACGTGACCTAACATTGTGTTGGCATGGCCCCGTGATTAGAAAGTGCGCCTAAAGCAAGGACAACTCAGTAATGAGACTTGTGTGGGTGGTTGACGAGAAAGTGGGTGGATGCAGTCAACATACATACATACATACATACATACTTACACACATACATACATACATACATACATACATACATACATACATACATACATACATACTTACATACATAACACACATACATATATACATACTTACATACATACATATATACATACTTACATACTTACACACATATATACTTACATACATAACATACGTAATATATATTTCCTAGCTATTTTATTCCAACCACATTCAGCATATTATTGTGTTTCTTCTGGCAAACCCACACGTCACACACATAAAAAAAATGGCATAAACACAATTTTATAAACTTCCATCTTTGACTCTTTCGATAATAATTCATTCTTTGTAATAGTCCATATACACCCAACTAGTCCTCGAGATGCATTTACCCATTTGTAGATTTCACCATCTATCCTTCCACTTTTACAGAACATTCTGCCCAGATACACAAACATCATTCACTTGTTCTAACAATTTTCCATGTATACTAATCTGACAATTATTTCCTAATCTGTCCTTACCAAAACCTATCCTCTTGTTTTTGGAGAAATTTGTATGACTATCAAATCTGCCTTTCGATATATTCATTCTCAGCCATTAATGCGGCATCATCTGCATTAAACAGCACTCTCACATTCACACTGTCCATTTGTACACTAACCACGTCCTCACAAGTATCCCTCATACACTTATCCACGAATACATTAAACAGCACTCTCACACTCACATTGTCCATTTGTACACTAACCACGTCCTCACAAGTATCCCTCATACACTTATCCACGAATACATTAAACAACTATGGAGACATAAGACAACTTTATCTAACACCTTGTTCAATGCCAAACCATTTGTTCAAAAATCCATCCACCCAAATGTAGGCTTTACTTCCATCATATGTCGCCATGATTGCATTTACTAACCATATATTCACACCATACTTTCTCAGAATATTCCATAACATAATCCTATTCACACGATCGTACGTTTTCTTCATATTAACAAATGCGCAATACACTTTCTTCCTTATTGACATACATTTCTCAAGCGGTTGTTGCAATGCAAATCTCTGGTTCGTGATACCTCCTCTACCTGGTATGAAAAAACATTGTACAACTTTGCGGTTTTTTCATGCACCATCTCAATTAAGACTCTCCCAAAAAATTGGTCCGGGATACTCAACAAACAAATTTCCCTGAAATCATTGTATTAACTCATATTACCTTTGCCTTTATACAAAGGAACAATGACGACATTCTTCCAGTAATTAGGAACATTCGAAATCCCAGCACACACCTTGAATAATTTACACAGCCTCTCAATAGTACCATGCCCCCAAACCTAAGTATTTCATTTGTGATCCCATCTGCACTAGCAGATTTGCCCGTCTTTAACACTTTCATAGCTCTTAACACCTCGACCTGGTTAAGTATTTCACTCACTATAGCATTGTCCCTATTTTCTGCTACTTTCCCTACTTTATCTCCATACAATTGCTTAAAATGCTCTCTCCATCGCTCTTTTATACTGTTTTCATCCCATATTATCTCACCATGTTCATTCTGAATAGAATAGGTCTTTCCTTGCACTCTTTATTTCGTTCTTGATGTTTTATTTCGCGATAGGTCTTCTTTGCACTTAACTTTTAAGCTTGTATTTTACTAACGTTTTAGCATTAATAGTTTTTTTTCTTTGTCGTTCCGGTTTTAAAGGGAAGTGGAATTTATATTTTATAAATTCATTTCATATTTAAGAATAATAGAATTGGGAACATTTTATAACATCTGAAAAAATGTATATGCTTTCTACAAATTAAGAAGCTATCAATGTTTGAAATTTAAATAATTACATTTTACGTTTGTTGAATTAAATTAACTTCTTTGAAGAGAGAGAGAACATTCTGTTTTTAAATTAACTTTATCCAGAAGAATAGGTTTAAATCGTAGTTTAAATTGTATTTATAACTTTCTTAATGTCCCACTATAAAAGTCGTATTAATATTTAAATAAAATCCATTTACTATTTAATATACTGTTTTAATTAAAGTAATTTCATTTTCACACCGTTTGGATCTTTATTTACTTCAATAAAAATAAATGTTTTATTTATCTAATATGTACAACATGCTCTTTATTAGCTAATAATAATACTATAGAATTGACATACTATGTTGGTTTGGTCTTGGTGGCTTAATTGGTAAATCATCAACGCTTATTGATTGAGGTTTAATGTAAACATGTAGCAATACTAACAAAATATATTATCTTAAATGGTTTTCAAATGTTACTATAATAACATGGTCTTGTACTTATAATTTCAAATAAAACGTATCAAAGTGTTAATATAATTAAAACTCCATAAAATGGGTTTACAACTATAACAAAGATTTTTTTTCGAAGTAACAATCTTATTAAAACGTAAGCTAACACGAAAATTTAACTCTAAGCTTTTTTTCTTAATATATAAATAATTCTTGAACACATTTGTATATCTACAGAGCTTTGAGTAAAAAATATGTATACATATTTTTAAATGGTTATAGTACTCCAATATTTACATTCATTGTATGTCAAATAAAAAATTAGAGCTAAATTGTGGAAAAATAAAAATAAAATTTATGGATTATTTATTTATATTTATTATGTTATCATATTGTAACGTTTAAGTTAACAATGCATATAATTTATAAACTATGATTTCAATATTTTTGTAAAATATACATAACAATTAAATAATTATAACTACACAAAGCATAAACGTTCAGGGCTAAAAAGCGGGCGTAACTTAATACAATAAAATAGATACATGAACTAATCTTAAATTACCTAAAAATAAAATTTGATTTGATCAAAACATATTTTTTTATTTACAACTTTTTTAGCCTTCTCACTTAAAGGAATTTTTATTTTTTGTGAGTTAACATACACGAGAAAATTTGAAGTTTATATTAAATTAATATTATACTTACTCACTATTAAATTATAAATTAAACTAATCCCTGAGGATGACGTCATATTTAGTTTACTTCGATCGAAACCTCATAATAAATTATTCCATCTTTACAAAAAACGAAAAGAGTTCAGAAGGATAGTATCCGCAATCGTGAACTATTATCTGACACGATGCTCCCCCTGCCATCTTCCGTCAGAAAGATCCTGATGTCGCACTACGATACCGAGTACATCGTCCTTAACATGGAGGAGGAAGAGATCCTGCGACGACAGGAGGAGGAGGAGGATGTCGTGACGCCCAAGCGGCGCAAGAGGCGGAGACGGAAGCGGAAGTATCGGGTCGGCAGTGGGAGGGAGGAGGGTGAACATAGACCCAAGAGGATCGACCCTGAGGACCTGCCGAAGCGCGCGCGATGGACCATCATCGCCACGGCGTGTCTCCTGCTGCTGATGAGCGTCCTGCTCGTCGGCGTCACGCTCCGGATGGCTCCTATCATCGACGAGATGGGTGAGTCACCCCCTCACTTTACCACCCCTTAGCCGTAGTCAACTGTCTGAGATGTTGAGGCTGTTCAAGCGGTCACAAACATCTCTTGGAAAGGGGAAGGGAGGAAGTTCAACCTCACCCCCCCCCCCACCTCCTCACCACTAACAAGGCTGGTAGCGTAATGGAATCTTGTAAAATTCAAAACACCTTCAACCCCTGTAGTGAGGGGGTTGGGCAAAACATGGTAACCCTCATTTTATGAAAATATGTGTATCAGCAATAATTTCTGACAGCTTACCTCTTGAACTCAAAGTGGTTTTCAGAGTCAGTCAAGACCTTCAGACCCACTTCAGTGGCCGCGTAGTCTAAAGCGTCTCTATTTCAATAGACTAGACTGCCAATGACGGGAATATCGGAGTTTGAACACATCTGTGTTGTTAATTGAGGATGGTTTTCCCTAAACGCAAATGCTCGTATACTTTTCTAAGTTCAACCTTCCTCATCTCTAACCCATTAGCGTAATGAGTACATAAGCCTATAACTGGAACGGGTAGTAGGACGCACCATTTAAAAGAAAAAAATATCTTAAGGGTAGCTAATATCGATGAATATTTGTATTTATTTTTGACAGCTGGATTTAGGATTTCATAATAGTTTAAAAAGTGTATACATCCTATACAAATCTACTAAGGTCATCATGGTTTTGTCCATATCCTCTCATTTGTGTTTAAAAAAAATTAGATCTACTTTAGGAACTGTTCAATAAAAAATAAAAATCCTTTCTATCCGCTTGTAGGAGACTTTAGGTACTGGGTGTGTAGAGAACACGAGGAAAAGTAAGTGTTTTTGCAGGTTTTAAAACAAAACATTATTTTTTGGCCAGAATAAGAATATTTCTCAATCTGGGACATAATTTTCTTCATATGGTGATACCAACAGTTCTTGAACATTTGTCATAAGCATAGCGGCATTAGATGAGAAACTTTTTAAGTGAAGAGAAGAATTTGTCACTAAATACCAGGACATCCTTGACTGATATTCAACAACTTTTGAAATCACCAAGTGAATAAATGTTTGTACTTGCGCAATATTCTACTAACTCTAGCAAAAAAAAAAAGTTATGATATAAAAACTGCAAAAACCACGGGCCTTTTGTTTGCGTTTCATAAATTTGCACCTTAACTACAAGATACCACAGGTAGTAGTAGCCCATCCCCTTCCACCTGCCCTACCTTGGGTACATATTACCTAAAGCCAATCTACAGCGTGGTGTTTGTATATTAATATTAATTTGTTGATTCATGTTTGCGATACTTGATTTGTAAGATGTATTTAATTTATTGACACACTGTTCAAATACAAGACAGAGAGAAATTAAAATATTATAATCAAATTATACTAATCTATTGATTTTCAACATCACGATTATGAGTAAGGTGCTCAAAATGAAAGCAGGGTTGTGTAAGGGTGGGGGCCAAGAGAGTGACATACCATCCGCTTGGTTAATGTGTTGCCTCCCAACTGTAGAAATATTCATTAAAAAAAGGTATCTTTAATAAGATTAGTGAAATATGGTCGTCGATTGCAATATATTAAAAGTGCAAAGAATTGTTCGAGCCTTAGTGTTGTCATTTAAAACCACAGCCTCACTTTCTTCCCTCTTCAACCTGCTTGGCCAGTTTTCTGAGTGAATGGTTTTATCCATCCCTTTTACCCATTTCGACCTTTTGTATATATATATATACAGTAGCCCCATGGCTTCTTTGGTGCTGACTGACAGCTCACAGCTGACTTCTCACAGTCAGCATCTAGGTATAATACCTAAATTTTGACCGTCAGAAGTGACAGCTACTAAACACATGTTTTTGCAGATCATATGGTTCAGCGTAGGGATACATAATTAAGTCTGGTAGCTTTTCAAAGCTTTTAGCTGTCAGCTGTGAGCTGTCAGTCTGTAATACTATCGGATAAAAGCGCCACTCTTTGGGCGTCAATAATAAAAACTATGTGATCAATCAGCCTACTTTGGGTGTCAATTGGTTCACCGCGGATTAATTCCCTGTTATTGCTGTGATGATTTTAGGTTGTCTTAAGCTCCGTTATCGAGCGCCTATCACCACTGTACGGAAAATATACCGTTTAATCAGCTGTAAACAGCCCCGTGTTCGAGCACTAATTAAATCGGTATTAATATTATTAAAGAAAGAGAAATGTTGATGGCTGTTATTTCACACACGGTTTATTTAAATTACACCAGTAAATTATTTGCACATATTTCAGTTAAATGTTTGTTATCACTGCACACTTGTGATATTGAAGTGACTTATATTATAATGTGTTGGACTGTGAGCGAGGTCCTGGAGATCGTCCTCCCCATCGTCGTCGTCGTCAATTGCTATTGCTATACTGTAGACATACGCACTATGGTCTATATATGACATACCCCTTGCATTTTCTCCCTTGGTCAACAAAGTAAAAACTAACCAATAGACAGAGTCCTGGCGACACATTTTGTGAGGGCTAGCTTCTTATTGGTATAAAGAAATGGCGTGTTCTGCCAAATACTATGGACTTGTTCCGTTTAACAGGAAGCAACGCAGTTACTCTTTTACCAGGAAAGAAGGTATAAAAAATATATTTTAGGGGTGAAGTCCTTTTCACCTCATTCTGAGAAACGCGTGTTTGTTCATGGATGAATCTTAAAAGGATACTCTACCTATATTACTTTAAAGAAAAATTACCTTCATCCATGACTTTTTACATAATTTAGATTAATCCAAATCAATACATTACAAGTCAGCACCAAATAAGCCATGGGACTACTGTATATATATATATATATATATATATATATTACATCCATATATTAGATTACATATATTTGTAGAAACACCCTTGATCAAAATAATTATAATTTTTATAACAAATTATTTCTATCACTACATCAATATCATTCTGGTCTCAAAAATGTGTTCAGCGGCCTACTGAAAGGTTGCTCCTTTCTTTCACCTTGAGATACAATGTTAGGCATGGGTTTGGTTTCTATCTATTTAGTATATACATGTTGAAACTACCAGTAGTGATGGACAAGTGGTCCACATGTTGAAGTCATTTATTTAAGTTTGTCGGTGATGTATATGTCGGGGTTAAAAATCCCATCCATCAGTAAACCTACTGGGGTTATTTTTTCCTGAATGGTTTTCTACTCTATCCCTAAATAAAATGCAGGTAGGTACATTTAATCTGAATTATCCCTTTCTCATCTTAATTAATTTGCGTAATTTATTTAACTTGTATGCGTATAGCCTGAACGGGTAGTGAGACACAGGGAAAATAAAAGTTGAAAACTAATATTCCAGATATTATTTTATTTCTTTTTAAAATATTTTCAATGAAAGTGTGATTTAATAAAGTTGTTATGAATAATTCTTATTTTTCCCACTGATAATTAATGTCATATTTTGTAAGATTTACATATGTGTGTGTTGTGGTGCCATCGCTCTATCTGACAAATTGTAAGGCACTGTTTGGATTAATGGGAGATTATTCAGTCGTGGGGCAGATTGTAGCATTCACTATTTGGGGTGCTTTGATGATTTTAAGTTAAAGTGGACAGGCCATGCAGCCCGATTAGGAGATTCTAGAAACTTGTTCAGCGTATTGACTGGCAAACCCAATGGGAAGAGACCATCGGGAAGACTAAGACGCAGATAAGAGTATAGCATTTGAATTAACCTTAAAGAGATAGGGTGTAATGAGGTGGAGTGGTTTGATCTATCTCAAGATAGGGATATGGTGTAATGAGGTGGA
The DNA here is from genome assembly GCA_902151425.1 of Timema shepardi. NCBI lineage: Eukaryota > Metazoa > Arthropoda > Insecta > Phasmatodea > Timematidae > Timema > Timema shepardi. The sequence continues at coordinate 17,495 of CABFVX010006510.1, forward strand.
CTGGATAGAACTAGATCAAGATTGGAATAGGTGGCGTACTTTTGTAAGTGCGGCTATTAAATTTGGAGCTCCTAATACCATAGAGTATTTAAGCAATTGTAAGTTTAATGTGTAAACAAGAGTGATTTATTTATTAACATAATATCACGCCCTGGTTTTATAGTGGTTATGATTTCTGATATCACACTCTCCGTTATATCTATTTTATTTAGGACCACGTCTTACTGCTAGTTTGAGCTATACGCCTATATACAAATTACGTTAATGAGTTAGGGATGAAGTAGGAAATTAGAATAAGTGTACCCGCATTTACTTGGAAAACCATTTTGGAAAAACCACCCTAAGTACACCCAACAGGGATTTTAGTCCCAGTCTCCCTGTCGAACATGCGGCTACCGAAGTAGGTAGATATAATTATATTAAACCTTGTTTAAACTTTGAACCAATACCCGCCTCGGTGGCGTAGTTGACTAACGCGCTTGTCGTGTTGAGCTCTACTGCTGAGGACGGGGAGATCGAGGTTCGAATCTCGGTCGGGTGAACTGGGGGTGGTTTTTCCTAAATGGTTTTCCACTCTCCCCCACGCAAATGCGGGTTCGCTTCCTCTAATTCAACTCTCCCAATTCCCAATCCATTAGAGTAATTAGTACTTAAAGCGTATAACCCGAACGGGTAGTAAGACGCGGTGCTAAATATTATTATTATAACAATATTTCCCGCCCGTAAAGTGAAATGAGGAAAACTGGAGGATTATATTAAATTTAAAATAATGTAAATTAAATATGACACATTTGAGTGGCCACATGGTATAAGGTGTCACTCTTTAAATATACTAGTCTGCTGATAACAGTGAGATCGGGGCTCTATCCCAGTCGGGTGTACTGGGGGTAGATATCCCTAAGGGGTTTTCCCCGCAAATGCAGGTACACTACCTCTAAAGTCAGCCTTTCTCATCCCTAGTATATTATAATAATTAGTACATTAGCATATAATCCAAACGGGTAGTAAGACGCGGTGCTAAAAAAATATAAACGGTACCAGCCAGCATAGTGACGCGTCTTGGCCGTTTTAATGTCCAGGGGGTAGGTCCGTCGTCTCTTAAAACGCACCTTGGAACAATTCCCTTTGTAACTATTCCATGTTGCCGCACGGAGGTCCTACCCACTTTCAAACCTGGTTTTAGTTCCTTTTTGTCTCGAGTAAGAGAAGGACTTTAGTGTGTTGCAATAAATTGAAACCCGTCTCGGTGGAGTAGCGAGCTAACGTGCTAGTCTCGTATTGGACTAGACTGCCGAGAACGGGGATATCAAGGTTCGAATCTTACTCGGGTGAACTGGGGGAGATTTTTCCTAAATGGTTTTCTACTCTCCCTCCACGCAAAGTGAGTAGTAGAGCTGGCCAGAATATGTTTTTTTAACCGGAAATGAGAGAGGGGGAGGTGGTAACTACGTAGATTATGTGACGTGATAAGAATGTGACGTCATAATACTGTGACGTCAAAAGAGTTTGACGTTTTATACTGGAATTGGAAGGTTTTCACCCCCAATAAACCATGATTTATGTTTCGCTGTTAAAATATCATCAACTAGAATTAATTAATATTTCATCATTACACTCTAATAACCATGTGTCTACAGGTTCTGGATTCATAAGGGATCCATCGAGGATCTGTCCTTCAAACAAGGTCTACCTCAAGCATAATTTTGTGCTATTATTTTGCCGCGCCTTCTTTTATAACATAATTTTGGTCCAAATATTCCCTTAAAAGGAGATTATTGAAAAAATAATTAATTAATTGAGGACTGTGATTTTTCTTGTTTATTGCAAAGATTAAATTAAATCCAAAAAATATTTTAAGTGGTTTTTAAGCCTAATGAATAGCGACAGGAGTATGATATTTGAATTTTTACGAAAAAATTTAGAATTATTAAATTAAGTTTAGACCTAAGGGCTTGGTTTCTTAACTAGAGTTAAATTTTCATGGAAAGGACCTTTTAGAGAAAAAAAAGTTTTTTCAGTCAATAATTATTAATGTCATTTTATAAATATTGATAATATTTATATTCAAATTTACAGCTACAGATCATATGAATTGACTTGAAGTAGATCAAATTACTTTATTAGCGGTCAGATAAGATTCACCCTAGTAAAATTGTATTGTATTATATAGCTTCAGGAACAACATAGTTACCCGGTGTCAGGGTGGCCTCGCGTGATAGAGCGTGTTCTTGTGTGGAATTTAGTTCCCATTTTCACTTTCCTTTCTAGAAATAGATGAAAGTGAATACGCCTCGTAAGATCCGCTCTTACTGCGGCTATATGGATTAATCCACATCCTGGCCAAATTTATATAAATTATATTGTTTTTATTAATAAATATTGATCTTAATAAATAACGTTAATGGCCGATTACACAGTACTTGGTTCGAATCCACCCTCCTCATATTATATTTTTTTTTATTTTGTAAGGTATTTTATAAGTATGTTCTTAACAGCAAATTTAATGATTTTTTAATTTTTTTTACTATATTTATGGCAAATAAAATACTTACTTTGATGTTCTTATGTACATTCGAGTGCTCCAAGTACAAAGGTTATTTCATAACAATATAAACATAAGTTTTTTGTTTATTTGTTGTCATTTTAAATGTATAACGAAAGCTTAGTTCAGCTACTATTGCGTCTGCTTGTGATAAAAGTGACCCAGGTTTAATTTCTAGTTGGGTAAAGAGCCTAATAATTTTTTTTTAAATTATTATTATTAGCACCGCGTCTTACTACCCGTTCGGGTTATACGCACTTACGCTAATGTGTAATGGTAGGGTGATTGTGAGATGAAATGGAGGACCTACAGTTTAACGTGGAATCCGAACCACGGTGGAGGCCTGGCATTCCTCACATTCACATCATTTTTTTTTTAATATTTTTCCTTTGATTACGTATTAAATTGATTGTCTGAGGTCCGGTATTGTCTGGTCTTGGCTTAAAATGAACCAATAATAAGCTACTAATAGCAGCTCCCTGAAAATTAACTGCAACCAGTTACGTTTAATACAATGTGCCTTAGACTTTATAAAGAGTATAATTCGCGCTTAATGATTGATTATGTTCTAGTTGGAAGAGAGGTATTTGACAGATCAAAAATACTAGAGCTACTTTAATGTATGCATACATCAAATCAAATGGTCTGTAGCTATCACTTTAAATAGATCGTAGTAATACTAATCAAATAATATGGGAAAGATACGGGGATAGAGAGAGAAGGGAGAAAGTCAAAATTTTAACCTAGATTGAAGTTAGTGCTGCTATCTGCTAGACAATCATGATAACTTTCTAATGCACTCCATACTATGGATAAAAGAGGTCTCTGTATTATTTAAATTTATTTTTAAAGCACTTATTTGCTGTCGTCCTTATGGAGTATGAGATATAAAATTTATTTTTAAAATGTGTGTAGGGACTTTCACCCTCTTTTCTTTGTACCCTTAATACATTTTTACACTTTTAAAGATTGAGAGCAAAAAAAAACATGTATGTATATAAACCTACTTTCTTTGCCCGAGTCCACTATATTTATTGTGCAGTTAAAAGCCCAATAAATTGCTTTATATAAATTTTAAAAAAGGGTTATATAATATAATAATATTATTAGGGCGAAACCTTCGTCAATTTATATTTATGTACTCGCCAAACCCAGGCTGGATGTGTTAGTCGGGAGTTTAAACCTTGTCGGTCGAGTAATGTTCTTACAATAACCTCACAGCCTAAAAAATACACCATACGTTGAACTCTTGGTTATGTGATTAGAGTGATTGAGCACATGTATAGGGGACTCTGGTTCGTTTCCGGGAGACGTGGTGAATATAAATGTGTACTATGGTATGTGCTCCCAGTTTTTCTTGCTAGCTAATTAGTTATTATCTACGCTCTAGGGTTGGAGGTGTAGTATTAATCCTTCTGCCATCGACTTAGCTGCTTTTAAATTAGTGTGATGCACCCGCAGTTGCGTGGAGAGTGGGAAATCATTTTGAAAAAAAAATCACCCTCAGTGAACCCGAACGGGATCGAACCCCAATATACCCGTCTTAGGCAGTCTATTCTAACACGATATTAGCGCGTTAGACTATGTGGCCACCGAAGCGGGTATTTCTCTTACTTCTCTTAAATTAAATTAAGAGATAAAAAGCTTCCTTTGACTCAGCACACATGCATACATACAGCTTATATCTATAATTAAACCTGACTAGATGGAAGCTGTTCAGCCAACATAGCTACAGTAGCCCCACGACTTATTTGGTGCTGACTGACAGTTCACAGCTGAGAGCTGACGGCTTTGAAAAGCTACCAGGCCAAATTATGTATCCCTACGCCGAACCATATGATCTGCAAAAACATGTGTTTAGCAGCTGTCACTTCTGACAGTCAAAATTTATGTATATACCTAAATGTTGCCTGTCAGAAGTCATCTGTGAGCTGTCAGTCAGCACCAAAGAAGCCATGGGGCTACTGTACCATAGGTGACCTGGTGGTCTAGGGGTAAGTTGTCAGACTTCTGTGCTGGCGGCCGGGGTTCAATCCTCGGTCCCGGCACAGATTTATCTGATTACCAAACCCTTCCTTCACCTTTGACGAGACCTCTTGTGAGTGTGGGGAATGCCAGGCCTCCACCGTGGTTCGGATTCCACGTCAAACTGTAGGTTCTACATTTCATCTCACAATCACCCTACCATTACACATTAGTGTATGTGAGTATAACCCGAATGGGTAGTAAGACGCGGTGCTAATAATAGTAATAACATAAATACCCTCTCCATCCCCAAACAGGAAAACGTCTTTTCCCCTCCTCTGACAGACACTTTACTAAACGCGGCCAGCGATTGCTGAGGAACTGACTGTACACCACAGTATCATCGGTTTGATTACGCGTTTCCAATACCATCTAAAATGATCGCTGACCGCGTATTTTGTGACTACATACAAGAACACCCATCATTTTGGTATTCATTATTGAAATTATTTTCGTCATTACTTTTTTATTTTATTTTTGGTAAATGTATTTATAAACTAAAATTTGAGGACCCCTGGCTTAAGGCATCACTCTTGCAACGAGCTGGGTTGCTGTAGACAGAGGATCGGCGTTCGAGTCCTGGTAGAATATACTCAAGTTTTTTTTTACTAAATAGTTTCCACCATCCTCGATTGCGGGTACACTTACTCTATGTTCTACCTTCCTCAGTCCTACAATATTAGCGTAAGTCTTAGTTAATATTTTATGTATGCTGATGGCCAGACCGGGTAGTAAGACGGGGTGAAAAAATTGATGTATGCCATATATGAAAGGTCAGATACACACGTAAGTAAGGCTCATGTAGTTATAACCATTTGAGTATCATGTGTGTGTGTGTGTATCACCCACAAAACGATTTAGTTATCTTATATATATTAACCAATATTAGAACATCTAGTAGAATTATGAAATGATATAATGTTAGGAATACAAATATATATATATATCAAGTAACAGGATACGGTGAATGAAAATAGTAAGCTGTTAGAGCTCAAAGTTAAGAAATAAAGTTAGAATCTGATAGAAATAGTTGTCATTGGCTGGCAATGATAATATATTGCTGCCAAATTCTACAACTGAATCTCCTACAACATTTTAATTCAATTATTATAAAATTAAAATTGCATTAGTATATTTAACAACTCGCGGGGGGAGGGGGATGACGACAAAATCAGTCCGGACTTAGTTGTTATTTGAGGACTGACCCCAAAAATTGTGGTCGAATGGTCAATCTAGCTTTGAGCTCTAATGCAGTCGCTTTGTTACCCTCTAAAAGTTAAAATATGGAGTTAAAATAGTTGTTCCTCCAAACAGCTCGAGCGCGGAATGAAATAGTTTGCGTGCTTGTCACTAGTGTCGCCGCGACTTTCACTGCACCAAAAGTAATCCACAAAGCGGCGATTCGAGGGCACAACAATATACCAGTTGAAAGGGAGAGATGATAAGGTGTGTTTGGTAGGTCATTGTGTTGAGAGGTCAAAGGTCAACTAGGAAAATACTCTTGACAAATTCACCATCCTTGTGGTAGAATGGCTTGGGGCAGGAGGTTCAACTATAATCTAAAGGCTCACGGCTCGTTCCAAAAATAATTTAGTATTTGTGTTTGGGGCAAAAATATTAGATATTCAAAGCTCTGGGGTTGTATGTTGGGCAATAAGGGGGTTATCAGCTTGTAAGCCATGAGCGGGGCAAACCCTTTCTTTAAAAGGTGCGCGTCAACGATTCAATCAAAATATTGGCAAATAAACTAAAATTATGACATTCTAAAGCGAGTTGGAAATCACTTAGTAAAAACCACCCTCAGTATATCCAACCGGGGTTCTAACCCCGATCTTTCTATCATCAGCAATCCATCTAACACGAGAGTGACGCCTTAGACCATTCAGCCACTAAAGCGGGGTTGATATCACAGTTGAAGACTTTGTAATCATACTACTAGACATTTTACTGACCATGGAGTAAAGATTCAATTTGAACAGTAGTCATAAACTATGTGGGGGTAGTGAGTGTCGTACTCAAGCCAAGATACAATTAATTACCTCTAGCCTAGCTGTAGAATGGTTGTTTGGTATAATTAGTTAGAATTAAGCAAAATTAATTGTGACTTTACGGTCATTGACAGAATACAAATGCTTCAATAAACATATATATATATATAAAGTGTATTAAAGGTGGCCTTATAATATACTATAATGAATCGCGTAGGACTGTCCCTGATTAAGGATTATTACATTCTCTGCAGCCGGACATTAAGGCCTCAATTAAATTGTTACACCAAACGCAAAATCTCGTTTTAATTGGCATGGTTGGCAGACCTCTTCAAGACACCAATAATAATTATATATATTTATTTTTACACGTTTTCCTCGACACATTTACACTGAATATCACCTCTGAGGTAGCTACAGGTCTTATGGAGGAAAGTTTCATCTTCGCTCTGTCTCGGATATCTGTTGCCAAACTGTCCTCGCTTTCTGTTATGTTGGAATTCGGTGATCTGGGGTAAGAAGAAGCTACTGGCAACTTCGACGAATCAGCGTTGCAAAATTTGTATTATATTCAAAGAAGGATTTACCATATGAAAACAAGATAATTACAACACTGTTTCTCAATAGTAACCATACATTTCCCTCAGAAATAATATATTCAGTGTAGTCTCTTTTGGTCGAGGTATTGTAACGACCAAATCCTCTCAAAGAATATTTCTACCAATCCGCCTCTAGGTTTCGAGTCGTCTAGTAGTTTACTTACATGACCTTTTCTTCTAGCATTTTTGTCGCCATAGAAACGAATCGTTGCCATGGAAACAGTGGTACGTTCTTAGGTCTGATAGGTCTGTTGTTCTTCACCCTACCCCTGGTTTCTTACGATAACAGGCGAGAATCGTGTTCACCCAGTTGAGGTTCTGTATCATCGGCTCGGCCAAGCACCACTGTACTATGGGTGCCAGAATGGGCGTGAGTCTGCCCACCACCCCTCTCTCTAGCTTACCTCCAATTCACTGGGATTAATTTGTTTGGTAGACTATGATTTTGCTAGGAATAACAGTAGAAGTTAGTTACTTTTAGTAGATATTATCAATACATATAGAATGACGCAAATAAAATAGAGAAATATTTGATATATTGGCTGCAAACAATATTTTTTAATTTTATCTACTCAGGGTAATGGTAGTGTAGTGAACACTTTAAAGAATGCCAATAAAAATTGACTACAATATGGAGGTTATTATAGCCTAACTAAGTACAGGCATTACAAAGCCCCCCCCCCCCCCCCCCCCCCCCCCCCCCCTCCCNGTAGAAATTACAACGACCACTTAAATAGGAGAAGGAAACAGATTATCGCCTAGATAGAAGCAGACATTTAAAAGGCCTTCCAGACAAGCGTTTAAGGCACTAGGGCTATTTAAGTAAAGGCAGGAGAAGAGATTATCTCCTATCTAATAGAAGACCCACCAAAGACCTTCCAGCAAACAGTATAAAGAGCTACAACCCCTTAGTTAAGAGCAGGAAGAGGTCATGACGCTTCCTTTGCTAGCAGCTGTGTAATGGAGTATGTCAAGGAACAAGTTAGGCGGCGTGGCCCCAACAACCGTCCTGTATTGATTAGATTTGTGACGTCACGGCAGGTGGCTCACCTGAGCCTTTCCTCTCTTCTCATCAACTGGTCCAGGGCTGCTCACTAAGTGGCGCGAGAGACGAAAAATAACCAGAATATTCCTGGTAACTAGGGTAACATGACGAGTCGTGTTGGGTTCCCCCATCCATCCGGGCTGTACGCATTCATTCATTACTATATTATTATTATTGTTGTTATTATTATTATTGTTATTATTATTATTTTATTATTATTATTATTATTATTATTATTATTATTATTATTATTATTATTATTATTATTATTATTATTATTATTATTATATAGAACCACGTCTTATTATCTGTTAAGGTTGTACATACCTGTACTAACTTTGTTAATAAGTTAGGGATGTATACAGGAAGTATACTTGCATTTTCGTGAAAGTAGTGTGGAAAACCATTTATGATTAACCATTCCGTACACCCAACCGGGATTCAAACACCGATCTCCCCATTATTGGCAGTCTAATCTACAGGTGTTCCCGGATTAAACAGATGAACTTAGGGAAGTGGTAGTGGATCAAAAAACTAGATTTGTTCATATTAGTTTCCTTCTCGCGCAACAGCAAGAAACTAGAGAAAAAAATAACAAAACTTTTTTCTGCAGAGGTCCTCGGCCATGGCTTAATATTAATTTTCCTGGAAGATGGATCGGCCGTGCTGAGCCTGTGACTTGGCCTCTTTGTTCACCTGATTTAACGCCATTAGATTGTTTTGTACGAGGAGCTTTCAACCAAAGAAAATGTATGAAAGTGCCTGTTAATGACCTTCAATCATTACGACAGAGGATAACGCAAGCACGCGAAGAAATAACAGTAGTGCAGTGTCTGTCAGCCATTTGTTCTGTCATCGATATGAGCATTGCTTTTATCCGGGCTGGAAGCCGTCAATTTGAACAAAATAAATAAATATATTTATTACCTATTTATTACCTATAATACCTATCTATTTTATTTTTATTTTGTTTTTTGATATTTGAGAGAAAATAAAGCGAAAACTATTAGATATAAAAAAATAAATCTGAGTTAGTTTTTTGATCTACTAACACCTCCTAAAGCCTAGCCGTTTAACCCGGGAACACCCTGTATATCTCTATATCGAGAGGACGCCTTAGACTTTGTGGACATCGAATCAGCGGGTCAAGAAACTACGCATTGTGTCATTTAATTATAATGCATTTGACTTTTTTTTTCACCCTTTTTTGACTACCAGTCCGTGATTTTTGCTTGTTTAATATAATGGGATAGAGATAGATAGTGTATAATTGAGAGAAAATGTATCCGCATTAGCGTGGACTGAATGTGGAAAACCATTTGAGAAAACTACCCTTAGTGCACTAACCTAGGAGTCAAACCCTGACCCAGACTTCCTACCCTATAAAACATATCAGATGAGGTTGACGTCATAGCTCACGTTCCTACTGATGCGGACCATTTAACTTTTTCAATTGTTGTTAAATACTAATTTTTGAAATAATTTATAATTACAAATTATAAAGTTCGATGACAAAAATCTTTAACATAAAAAAAAAATATTATGAGCTCACTTCCTCTAAATTCGACCTTCCCAACTCCTGACCCATTAGTGTAATTATTACTTAAGTGTACAGTCCGAACGAGTAGTAAGACGCGGTGCTAGATAATAATAAATAATAAAAGCAGGCCATTCTAATACGAGGGTGATGCCTTGGACGATTCGGACACTGAAGCGGGTCAGAAATAATCATGTTTTGGAAATGGAATAATGTTAACATAGGGTTACCAGATTTTCCGGAATTGTCCCGTTTTTTAAACTTTTTATGTTTTGTTATTTTTACCCCGCAATCAATGCGGTCTAGGACAACTGGGCGCCGCCATCTGGGCGCCGCCAACTAGGCGCGGACAACTGGGCGCCAGGACAACTGGGCGCTAAAATAAAACTAATTTATTTATTTTTTAACTTATGCAATTTTTTAGAATAAAAAATGCACCATTTTTTTATATTTTTTCAATTAAAATTAAAAAGTGATGGATAAAAACTAAAAATGAACTTTTTTTAATTAATCATATTTTTCAGCGCAACATCATATCATTTTCTTGGAGTATTTAAAAAAATAATCTTAGTAGAGGAAACTTAATTAATTTATATTATAAATTAGTCTATTTGATATAGTAACATTTCTAAAAAAAAACTCCCCAAAAAATGAAAAATAAGAATTGTGCGCAAAATAAACCACTAAAGAGGAATAATAAGTAGCATTTATGTGCATCCCTATGTAAAAATTAAAATAATATCGCCGATATTATAATACCTTCAAGCTATGACTGATTTCTGGTGCAGGTGCGACGAGATTTGGTTTGTTTATTCTTAGAATTATCTCCCCCCCTCCCCCCCCATTATTATTACTTTTCTCTTATCCAGTTCATAGATATGCGGTGCAGGTGTTACGAGCTTTTATTGGCGTATTCTTAGAATTCGCCCACTCGACCCATTACCATTACTTTTTGCTTCTTGACTTCATTAGGTTTCGTCAACCAGAGTGGTTTGGACGAAATGGAACAAAAAATCGTGTCACAATCGTACTAACAATCATGCTGAAGCTGCACATCGCAGGCTAGGAACTGAGCTGGGCATGCAACATCCCACAATATGGAAATGTATTGATGCTCTACGTAAAGTACAAGCTGCAAGAGATATCTACTATGAACATCTTGTAGCTGGACATGAGCCTACGCCGAAAAAAAGAAAGTATCGAGAAGTCGATGCTAGAATTTTAAGACTAGTTAGGGACTATAATAATAGATACATTATTTCGTTTTTACGTGGTGTTGCGCATAATATTGCAATTCATTAAAAAAGTGATTTTTTTAAAAAAGAAAAAAATGGGGTGTGTTTTTTGTTTTTACTCATCACTTTTTAAAAAAGGAAAAAAGTGGGGTTACTTTTGGCACCCAGCTGTCCCGGCGCCCAGTTGGCGGCACCCAGTTGGCCGCGCCCAGATGGCGGCGCCCAGTTGTCCGGATTCGCAATCAATGGTGTAGGAGGCTTTTTAACATTTTTTTTGTCGGGTTGGTATTCATAAGGATAACAATTCGGGAAAGTCCTGTTAATTTTATGAGTTTAATGATAACATTCTCTTTCGGATTTGTACGCCATTGCGTAACTGTGAGCGTGTAAGTGTAAATACAGGGATATGCTTGTTTCGTGGTTCTGAAATGTATTTATGTATTACATTTAATTTACAGTGTTTAAATCTAAACATACCGAAAAGACACTGAAAGATGAAGGAGGCAAAATTTTATCGAAAATATGGGTAAACTTTTAACTTTTACTTGTTTTTTTTATTTTATTGTTAAAATATTAATGCTGCTGATTTTTTTAAATATTTAAAATACATTTATTTTATGTGTCTTAAAAATTGAAAGAAAATTGTGATATTAAAATTTTTTCTGATCCCTGTCTGCTCTAACAAAAATCTGGTAGCCTTATACTCCATTCACGGTAGGAATTACTCTCTGAAAGGTCTTTTTTCCTACCAATATCCTACTATATAGTAGATTTATGGTAGGGATAAAGGCCTTTCAGAAATCAATTCCTACGGCGAATGGAATATAGTTAACACCTTATTTCAAAATACTGAATTGGAATCCTAGATGGTTGCATTGCTATATATTTGCCTCTAAAGTTTAAAAACAACACTCTTGCAATAGACTAGACTGTCAACGACGGGAAGATCGGAGTTAAAATCCCGGTCGTGTGTACTCAGGGTGGTTTTCTAAATAGTATCCCACTCTCTAACTATGCAAATTTGGGTACACTTCCTCTAAATTACACCTTAATCATCCCTAGCTAGTTAGTGTAATCATTACAAAAGTGTACAACACGAATGGGTAGTTATATGCACTGCTAAAAAAAATAGGTTTTTCATTTTATTTATTTTAGGTATTTAACGTGCAATTTCTGAACCAATTAATTATATCAAAAAACGACAATTTTCTATGAGCGAGAACGAAAAGGTCTATCCATTTTACTGGGAAAGGTATTTTCACATAACTTCCAGAGTTCCTTTACGTGCTACAATCGACATGGGAACAACGGCTCTACTTCCTAGCCGAAGAAAGTTGTGCTACGGATTTCAAACGATCAAGAAAAATCCGACGACTGCAGTTAGATTTGAACTCACGAACATCTGGTTCTGAATCGAGCACTTTAACCCCAATACCACCAGGGACAACAATAGCTTTTGCAATAGCTAGCTTTCAACTAGTGATATTCTCTTTTTATTCCTCCTTCTATTTGCGTACGACTTTATTTATGTATGTTGACTTTAGGAACCGTTGTTTGGCGGTTCAATAAATAATAAACTGCTGTGTTTTATGTTTTTCGGGAGGGAATGGCGGGGATCATTCGAAGAAATCTCCATCAAGTCAATAGTATATGTAGTATTCCTTTTGTTTATTTAAAGTCTCGTGCGCTTCTTCAGTTATTGTTTGTTGTTTAGATTCCGTGGAGTTGGCAAGAGTGGTGTAGGCGTGTCCTCGTTGCTTTGTGGAGGAATACGTTTACTAAAAGTATGTTTTTCACTGGTTCAATCCTCGGAGAGCCCGATACCTTTTAGCTCAGTCGGTAACGTGTCTCGCTATTGAGCTAAGGGTCTCGGGTTCGATTTCTGGCATGTGTCTGTTCTATATTTAAGTTTAGTATTGTGATAGGTTGATCTCAGTTGGAGCAGGTTATGAGTTCCCCCCTCCCCCCATGTTTTCTATGAGCGAGCAAGAAAGAGCCTACAGTTTTTGTGGAAAATATATTTTCACATACCTTCCAGGGTTCTTTTACATGCCACAGCCAACATGAGACTGGCGGTTTTACTTCTCATCCGAAGGAAGTTGTGCTATAAGGCAAGATTTTAACCCATGCAAATCGAGTCCTGAGGTGAGAACTCTACCCCAATACCACCAAGGTCGACTTATTATTAAATTATATAACAAACGATGTAAAGTTTTAGTGTCAAATGGATATGTTGGTATTTTGCCTCCCTTTTTACGTTTAACGTTATTTTTAATAACAAAACTCTTCTTAAATGAAACGTAGTTCCTGATATTCTGCAATGCGCATAAGTGCTCCAGTAGGAATTCCGCTCGGAGATAACCTGTGAGCCGGAACCAGAAGAGGGGTAGAATCGACTTGGAGCGAACTCAAATCAAACCCCGTTGAGGAATTGAGTAACGTCCTTCGTCTAATGGTTCGATAGAGGTTTGGCGGCGGGCCCATGTTTCAGTCAGTTAACTTGATGGTGTTAAATTATCTCAATGGAGGGCACTGTTGTCGTTGTGTGAGTCAAGAACCACATAAACCCAGCTTGGTTGAAACGTGCGTACGCCTGATAAACAGGCAGCCCGCCAAGTATTTAGAGTGAGGCGTATTAGGTGCAGCTTCAGTTCTCGCCACGGTAAATTGCTCTCAGCATCGTTAATACCTTCTTTGTTAGACTTCCCTTCCCACATCACTGCTAGGCGGGGCTGTATTCTATACCCCTTTAAAACTTAGTTAAGGTGAGTCCACAGATTTTGCGGTTTTTATATAAAGACTTTAGTATGTCCAAAATAAAAATAATATTACTCCATCAGCAACTTTTAGCTTAATTTTCTTCCCATGCTGATATCAACAATTGATGAATACCTGTCAAGGGCGTCCTGGAATTTAATGACATTTTTTTCTCTTCATTTAAAAGGTTTCGCATCCAATGCCGCTATGCTTATGACCGATACTCAACAACTGTTGATATCACTATGTGAAGAAAATTAAACTAAACGTTGTTACTGGAGCTATATTTTATCTATTTTCGTCAAAATAATGTTTTGTTATAAAAACTGCAATATCAAATACACTTTCTCGCGTCCTCTACATCCCTACCTTAAGATGTAGAGTCACATCCCTCGTTTGTCATCCCTTCTTACATCACTGCTCGGCGGGACTGTTTTCTGCCCCTGTACTGACTGACTTTCTTGTTGGTCATCCCATCCTACAAGAGTGCTATGTGGGACTTTTTACTCTACCCCTGTATTTACTGATGATCAAAGTCCCTTATAGAAAAAGAATAAGACTAGTGGCATTTTTGCCCGCGGGATTACGGCGCCTCTTGACGCTATATAAATATCCCCTAACTAAAAAAAAGGGGTCTTACAATATTATGTCTGTCCTCATGACTGACCCTCAGTCTGTATGTACTTTACAACACCCGGTTCTAAATTTTAATGGATTTCGTTCTAATATGGTATATATATATATTAATATGGTCTTATATTGAGGTCAAAGGTAGATTTTAATTATTGTCCTAAAGTTAAGGGTAGTTTACTCAAAACTTGTTTTAGTATATTGAAGTTTTTAAATATTTGCTAAGCAATATTGCTTGAAATGTATAACTGAAGAAGGTTTCGTATTACTATATAAATTTAAAAAAAAACTTTCTAAGGGGTGGGTGACTGATTTGTAAAAATCTGTTTCTAAACTTTAATAAGCTACGATAAAATATATATAGGCCTACTAATGTGTCATACTATACTATTTATTTTCTGAGTCTCTGCGGGCGAATTCTGGTTCATTTACTTGAAATTCTTCCCTCCCATTCTGTTTGTTTGAATCAGTTCGTGTGAATTGATGATAAGCCAGTAAGACGCTGAAATTATTTTTAAATCCCTATATTTAGCACCATGGATACTCATGACTTAATCTAAGACATAAGGGATAGGAGGGTGAATAAAAAGAACACACTTCAGTGGCGGAATGGTCTAAGGCGTCACTATTGTATTAGATGGGCCTGCTGATCACAAGGAGATAAGGATTCGAATCCCTGTTATGTCTACTGAGGGTGGTTTTCCCTCAATTGCTTCTCATTCGCTTTTTAACGCAAATGTGGAAAGAATACCTCTAAAATGTTTCTTTACTCGCCGCTACTCCATTATAGTTATTATTATAAATGCATATAAACTGAAAAGTTAGAAAGGCGTGCTGATAATAAAGGAAATCTGAGAGGAAATTAACCCAATGTTGAATGGAAAGAGTATGGGAGAAACACAGTAGTAAATTGTGCGTGAAAGGATATTCCGAGTGCATACAAATGAGACTCGTACTTTTAACCTCCCTGACACTGATAATACAGTCTATTGAGAGTTTTACGCCCTAGATTGCGTGACCACTGGCGAAAATAATATACATGCCATTACAATAGTAATTAAAAAGAATCCCGATAATGCTTGCAGCTGTGTGGGAAGTATACTTATGCCGGTGTTGCGCTGAGAGCGAGGGTCACATGCCGGGATAGGTCGCCGTGGCTAGGAAACGATTATTGCCCACAGCGCGCGTGACCTGGGGTCGTGCCGGGTTTTTAATTAGCTGGGGGTGGGTGAGAGAAGAGGCGGTAGATGGAAAGATTCGCCTTGCGAAGCACTTGTAGGAGCCATGTTGTGTAGACAAGCTCTGGAATAGCTTCTATTCCAAGCGTTATAGAATAACTAATGGATCGTTGCAACGATGGCTAAAATTTAATCAATTTTTTTTTATTGGGAAATATTTTATGCAACAAGGCCTCACACGATTTTATAGTTAAAGGTTTACTCGTCAAATGCATATATTTGGAGCTTGCCATAAAAACGTATATTTTTCCTCCTCATACCACGATGAAAACTTTAACACAACTCCTCTCAACGGTTTTTATGTTTGTCTCAGCTCTTAACAGTTTTAAAGGGTTGGAATAAGGTATCCAATTTTTTAGTAGATTATAAAAATACGAAGATCTTTAATTTTCTTTTGACTGATATACAATACATACATAAATCAGGGTTTACATGGTGATATAAGCAAAGAGGGACCGTACAAATTAAAAGGAACACCTCCATAAACATAAGAAAAACTATAAAATCCTCTGTGAAGAAATATATTTGTTAAAGTTTAGCTTTTCGCTGATATACTGGACTTTCGACCTTTAAAATGAGTGTTCGTTTGTCAAAATCAATTCAATCTTTTTCTCGCAGTTACTAGAAATAAGTTTACCAGTAAATCAACCGTTTACCATTTACCATAGTTTTTATTTAATTCTTTCACAGCAGGTTTTATTAATACAGGATATATTATAAGTACGGTGACCATAATTTTGTTTTATAGAAAAAACAGTATATTAAAATATATCACATATACGAGTAGCGTGGTGTGCGACGTGCGTGTATGACTTATGCATAGAGTAGATAGAAGAGAAATAATAGAGAGAGAAATAAAATAGTTTAAAGATAAAACCATTTATTAAAATTCACTTTTGAATACTAGTTTAAGAGAGTGAGTTACATAAGTCAAATTTATATACAAGTATTAGATTGGCTTTTATTATTGTGTGCATAGTCTTTTTGTAAATAAAACTTGTGCCTAAAACTTCTAAATAAATAACTTGCAAAAATAAATATTTTAGTTCTAATCACAGGAAACCCATGAATAAATAAAACATAGGACTACAGTACTTAAAAAAATTAAGTAAAGAGAAAGTGAATTTTAAAATAACAATTTAGGAACTACTTGTGCCGGCTTCTGCTTCATAATCATAACATTCATATTTATTTGAGCTATGAATTGGTTTTAGACGCTTTTCTCTAGATTTTAGGTATTGGAACATTTCCATACAGGTTTAGTCAAAATTCGTGTAGACCTGCATCACAGCTTTTAATGTCCCAATACTCATTTGGGTTTTTTCACTCCCACAGTAGTTATTTATTACTGAAAAAAGTATCTCAACTGAAGAACTCGTGGCAGACAGGCAAAGTATAAACTCACATAGCAACTGCAGGTTTTTAAGAGGTTGAAGATTGTTGTTCATAAAAGTAAACACTTCCAACGACCTGGTTTGAACAGGTATGTTACTCTCATTCCACTCAGGAATTATTTCCCTAGCTAGAAAGTTTCTTAACGCTGTAATTTCGTCAAAAAGACCATTTTCATATACAGAAGAGCCAATGGTATCTTTGAAAGCCTTATACGAAGCCAGCACCTTCTTCCACGTAAATTGCAAATGTAATCTGACCCATTCAAAAAGTTTTAACTGTTTCATATTAGCAGTCCATTTTTCCAAGTATGCAATGCAACCCTAGTAGAAATCCTTAGCTTCTGTTGAAAAATCACTTCTGTAATTCACCTCGCTGACTGTTTCAATGCTGCTAAGACAGCTTCTTACTTTCACTGGCAAGAATACAGCATTATTCCCTGCTTTTCAATTTCTCAAGCAGCTCAAAATATTCTAGTGCCGCATCAGTTGCACACTTATTATCCACTTCAATATTTAAAATGGCCTCGTGAAATATAAAGCTAACATTTAGAACAAACCACAACCATGCTTCACCCACAGGGCTTTCAAACAAATGATTCAATATTGTTGGGCAACAAGGAGAAGTTAGGAAATATTCCGCCAAAGGTTAATACATTAAGAGAATACGCTCCACAGCTGACATCAAACGGAGGAATTGAGTCTTTGAAAAAGATAGCATCTTCTTGTACTCCATTTCGACAGACTCACAAAAAGTTTTTAATGTACTTACAGGGACAGCGTGGATATAAAAATGTTTGTAAATCTTGACAACTACTACTTCAATGTCAATCGGTAACAAGTCTGTTGTATTCTGAATGCAGTTGTTTATCACATGTGCAACACAACCTACGCCAACCACAGCTTTTGCACAAGAGTTGTTGAGCTTCTTGAACAGGTTTGTTTCCCCCCTTCGATTAGGGCCTCCAAAATTAGTGTTGGTATTGTCTNCAGCTTTTGCACAAGAGTTGTTGAGCTTCTTGAACAGGTTTGTTTCCCCCCTTCGATTAGGGCCTCCAAAATTAGTGTTGGTATTGTCTCCAGAAATACCAACACACTTTTCCACTAAATTTAATGAAAACAAGGTAGAGTAAACGTAGCTACGTAACTGCTCAGATGTTTCTCCATGAAGGTCTTTCAGTTCCAGACGTTTAACTTTTACTCCCTGGGTACAGTCTAAGTATCGTACAATCAAAGGCACTATCTTAATGTTGTGGTGATTGGAAGAATAAATCATAACACTAAAATAATGTGCTGTTCCTAAATCAATATTCAATCTCTCCTGGGCCTCCTTCGCTAAAATGGTTTTTACAATTGCTTCTGTTTTAGTGCGGCCTGAGGAGAACTTCGGTTCAAACATACCTGCTACCAGTTTTGACGTACAGTCAATGGAACGAAAACTCTGAATATGTTTAATTGTATGATATGCAATAGTACCCTCTTTGGCAGCCAAAAGAAAAATTTCAGAAGTTAATACGTTTTTTTAAAGAACTTTCTTACCGTACTACTTGATATGGCTGCATTTACTGCTAGTAAGTGTTTTCGTTGCTTCAAATGCCTCACAATGCTTGTGGGACCACTATTGCTTAGGTCAACTTCACACAGCTCACAAATAAAAATGATAGGGTTATCATTGTTTTTTAGTTTGATGAAAGGCTATTCTGTTTGTAAAGTAGAATTAAATGAACATTTTATGCGTGGCTACCCCATATCACAACACTTTGGTATACTAGCTTTTATTATTATTTAAAAACTAATAGAACAACCATAACACTCACACTCACAGACTTGTCGAGACAACTGAAGACAAAGAAAACAAATGAATCCCGAAAAAAGGGTACGGTTAAGACATGAAAACCGGTAGGCTAGGTGGTATTATTACACAGAGCTAATAGAGAAGTTCCAATCTTGTTCGAGAGAATGCAGCACATATGTTGAGTGTTTGCCAACTGTTCGAGAATGATGTTCCTTGCGCTGGCGCTGTTCAATTCAAAATATTATTTTCTCCTACTTCAAAACGAAGTATTTTTGGGAGTACTTGGTTTAAAACACAGTACCTTTCGCTGTACTATCGCATACTCTATTGGGCAGCAGGACATCACCCCAATAAACAGTACTGTACTGCAAAAACAGTACGTATGGTCACCGTAATTATAATTGTTTTCAACTATTTAAGGGGCAACTAAACATTGAAAAAAGTTCATATTAACTGGCTCTAAAAACGCTTAGCTTTAGGGTTATTAAAAATTGTCCTCAAATACTAGCTGGTCGCGGGGGATCCAATGAATTGCCTGCTCTATCACCAAATTTGAACCCACTGGATTTTATTATCTGAGGATATTTAAAGTTTGTTGTTTACGCAAATCCTGTGCCTCATGTTGATGTTTTAAGAAAGCTTATCGTACGTAAATGTATGTGGGCAAATACGTAACACCTCAGTTGTACTTAACAGAATATGTATGACAAGGCATGGAACGCAGGATCAGAAGATGCATCGAAGCAGGACACAATTTTTAAACATTTATTTTACCAAATGTTTTGTCTTGTGTTTTAGTTTGTTTCTATTGAACTTTGTCTTATCTACTTGCACTACTTCTTCTGTTGGATTTATTAATAATTGAACATTAACATTTGTATTACATCAGCAACTAAGCATTATTAGAGTCTTATTTATGTGACCTTTTCTTAATGTTTAATAGATGGGAATAAGACCCTAGAATATTTGACACCAATCAAAATACAGCCTGTATTAATAAAATCTACTGTGAAATAATTAAATAAAAACTATGGTAAATGGTAAATATGGTTGACTTACTGGTATGTCACAAGTGGGTAACGTCGTTGAGCTAGACGTCATTTTCCCACGCTGACCTATCAAATAACGAATTATTGAGGTGTACCTGTGATTTGGCGTTATATCTAGTGAAAATGTCACATTTTGTTCTTAAAATATAGTACACCATTTCTATATTTAATGAAACACAAATAAAATTTTAGGCATTTGAAATTACGTTTCCTCCTGTACAACGGAGATCCGGCGAACATCTTTTAATCATCTTGTTCGTGGTGAGCTATAGTTTATGAAAACGCTGTCCTAGACTGATCGGAATGTCAGAGGTCATACGTAGCGAGTGTGTCTACCTACTACCTGTGTAGAATTTCCCCCATTTACTCACCTTTAAGCTTTATAAAATCTGCTAGCTTGACATATTCTATACCATACGACTCGACATTACACTGAATTTCTTGAGTAGTAATGACAAATAAATGCCGTTTGCTAAATATGGTTCAATTTACATAACAAAGCCTTTTAGAAAAAACAAACATTTTTTTGGCCTAACCTGAAAGAATTTAAGTATATTATAGTGTTATGTAGGTATTGATCGATATTATTAATTATATTAAGGGTATATCTCACTCCAGCCATGTTTTTAACGTTACTAGAGACTTAATATATATCGTCAGATTTCAATTTAAAATATTTCCGTATCTCCTTATATTTGAATACCAAGTTATACAGAAAAGAAAGGATTACATTTTTTATTCACAAAGAATAATCGTAGCTCACTCCGTATGTTAAAATATAAAATATATACCCCAGAAATTCAAATCAAATGCTTATAGTTTTAAATTTAAATCACTTGAGATTAGATATTAAAGAAATAACTTTTTAGTAACCGCCATCTTGAAATGGATACGCGTATTTTTCAGAGCAGGCTCAAAGAATGTCCCTGCTACTACTCGACATAGTAAACATTTCATGCGGAAAGAATGTCATAGTCGTTATCATGACGTTCTGTTATGTGTACACTCTGGTCCACTTAACGAGGGGGACGCGTAAGCTCGATAGGTTAGGACTGCCAGTAGTTTTGTGTAGCATGTTTTCACTTTATTTTTACCTCTTTTGACAAACATTACGGATACCTAATCAACTTTAAATACAAGGTAATTATAGTAATTTTAAAATGGATTCAAATAAGCATTCTAAAGAAACTATTCACAGCGAAGGGCTTATGCCCCAATTGCCATTTAGTAAAGACTGTACTAGAACACTTCTCTCACCCTTTCAACCATTCATAATCTAGAGTTCTAAAGCGATTGCAGTGCTTAGCCACGAGGTGTAAAGTTTTCTGTGTCAAGTAGTAGGTCTCATTAAAAATTGATCTACAAATTTGGCAATGGCGTGTTTGTAGAAAATTGATGCACTCTTAAAGCTGCAGGGAGGATTCGGGGGTCAAGGACTTTTAACCACCTTTGGCCAAGAAGATCAAGAGATGCTTCTCCTAGAAATATTTAAACATGAGTATCTCAAGTTTAGAACAATGGATCTAAAACATTTATGTTTTTTTATTACTCACATTCAATCTTGGGAAAATTCGCACCTCCCAACTCCCCTCGACTCTGTTTTTTTTTACTTATTTATATTTTTGTTTCATTATCCACCTCTACAGCCTATTACATATTCTGACTTCATAAAAGTACATCAGAACTATGCTCAGAGCACAGCACAGTGCAGTTCATGGCAAACCTAGATAATATGAGATTTAAGTAAAAATGTCAAGGCTAAGAGTTATGTGCACACTTCTGACTGTATAAGAATGACATACACTATTATATTGGCTGAGTGTAGTTAAAAGTACACACAGGTAGCATTTTCATTTTTCATTTATTTGAGGTATTTAGTGTGCACTTTCTGGACCAAGTGATTATATCAGAACATGACTTAGCTTAAATCTAGAACAAACACAACACCCAGCCCCCTGGCCATTAATTCACCACCATGA